>SCDS01000708.1:0-10488 GCA_004149465.1 Drosophila nigromelanica
GCTAAATCGACTCGGCTAGTGATGTTGATCAAGAATATATATACTTTATGGGGTCGGAGATGCTTCCTTCTGCCTGTTACATACATTTGCACAAAACCAGTATACGCTTTTTCACCCATTTTTAATGGATTCAGGGTATAACAAGTAAGATTGCTCTAGTCGGGACCTCCCGATTAGGAGATACCCTGAACCCCAGCACTTAACACATTCACACAAAGTCTCGGAACTTAATAAGTCTTGAGGTCGTTAAAATTAAAAAAAAAAATATTTAATTGGCAATTACCAACGACAAATAAAATATACCATTCCGGGAATCGAACCTGTGACCCACTGCTTTAGTTGTAGAACTCTTATGACTGCACCACACTCCCATTTAAAAAAATTAAAAATTTAAAAAAAATTCAAGGAAACGCTAACAAAATTTTGCTTTTGTTATAAAAATGATAAATATAGTTATTGATAATTAAAAAAAAGAATATATAAATAAATATTAATATTAATAATAATTTGTTGATAATTAAAAAAAAGAATATATAAATTCCATACTGTCCACGCGGGATTCGAACCCGCACCCTTTAACTTCGGTTCACACCTCCTAGCTTCAGCGCCACTCCTTCGATTAATTTTCTTGTGATAAAATACAGTTTTACTATGCAACAAAAAATTCCAAGAACAAGTAAGATTGCTCTAGTCGGGACCTCCCGACAGCATTTAACACATACACACAAACTTTCAGCACTTAATGAGTATTGAGGTCGTTAAAAATTAAAAAAAAAATTTAATTGGCAATTACCAACGAAAAATAAAATATACCACACCGGGAATCGAACCTATGACCCACAGCTTCAGTTGCCCAACTCTTATCGACTGCACCACACTTCTATTTAAAGTCACTTATGATATAAAAAAACTTAGCCATCTTTAAAAACATTTCAAGAAAACGCTAACAAAATTTTGATTTTGTTATAAAAATAATAATTATTAATAATAATTGTTGAAACTAAATGTATGATCGCTATGAAATTTTCAGGACTGTTTATGTGCATCAACACGTATGTACAAACCAAATTGCAACACTGTAGTATTTGATTTGCGGTTTGTATGGTTTTATCGATATTGGGGGCGATCGAGGGGAGGTACCCAAAACCTGAAAGAATTAAATTCTTCGTATACTTTATGCGAACATATTAAAACATTTGGTGTCTCTAGCGTCTATAGTAGTTTAGGAGTTATGCTTAAAATACCAGGTTTTTTGACCCGATAAATATCGATAAGAAAAAGGAAAGATTTATCGATCTTTTGAAATAAACTTGATCTGCGTATGGTATATACGAACCGAATGAGTCCAAGATCAGCTTTCTAGCTTTTGTAGTCTCTGAAGATGCTTCCTTCTACCTGTTACGTACATTTGCACAAAACCATTATACCCTTTTTTACCCATTTTCAATGGGTTCAAGGTATAAAAATAGAAACAGTTTTTTCTATACTGTATATATTTTAAATGCAGAATTAATCTGGAGGACAAACCAATTCAAACATTAAAATCGGTTCAGTTTTGGCAAAGTTATGGGAGTTTGAAATATGGGAGGAATCGAAGATAAGAATCCGAGATATTTACATATCAAAATTTTTGTTAATTTTGAAATCGGCTTAAAAATATAAATTTGAGCTTCTACAATTTGAAAACAAACTTTTTCCAAAATAAGTAGGGGGTCTTGAATTGTGTACCAGAAAATTTTCAAAAAAAAGTTGTACTTTCTATAATGTATATATTTTAAATACAGAATTATGCCATCAAACATGAAAGATCGGTTCAGTTTTGACAAAGATATGGGGGAAATTTTGGTCAATGTAAATCTGCCTACAAAAATGCTGTCTGCATAGTTTTTTGCGAATTGCCACGCCCCCAGTGGACGTAGGCAACTAACCAGAACACATCTGACGCAGGTAAACACAAGGATATATGGCAAGTATCAAGACACAGCACAAGCCCAATATACACTTTTTAAATCGTTAAAAGAAAACTAAAGGATATTTAATGGACTCACCATCAATTTGGAGCGTTTGCTGAACTTGTTAACTTCATAGATGGTCTGCTGGACATCGGAGCACGCGCCGCCGACGACGCCGATGGTGACAAAAATATAATTTTTCAAAAATTCGCCAGCCATGCGCTGGATCTCCTCCGGGAATGTGGCGGAGAACATCAGTGTCTGATGCTCCGGACGCATGGTCTGATGATGCATAATCTTGCGCATGCTATCCGAGAAGCCCATGTCCAGCATGCGATCGGCCTCGTCGAGCACCACAAATCGTGTATCGTCGAACGTGATGAAGGTGCGCTCGACAAAATCGAGCAGACGTCCCGGGGTGGCGATCAGCACGTGGCATCCCCTGGTGATGCACTCGTTCTGATATTTAAACGAGGTGCCGCCATAGACGATGCTGATCTTCAGATAGGTGGAGTAGGCAAACTTTCTGGCCTCGTTGAAGATCTGAATGGCGAGCTCGCGTGTCGGGGAGACAATCACAGCCTGCGGCTTGCCAATCTCCAGATCGTGGCTCTCGTCCAAGATGTTGCTGAGTATCGGCAGCAGGAAGGCGGCCGTTTTGCCGGAGCCGGTCTGGGCGCAGGCCATCAGATCGCGTCCTTCGGCAATCACTGGTATCGACACCTTTTGAATGGGCGTGGGCACCTTATAATTGGACTTGACCACATTCTCCAGCACAATGCCGCGCAGACGGGCATTTTCAAAGCTTTTAATAGCCTGCGGCACGTTCTCGCCAGTCACCTGCAATTGGGATGGCATGATCAATGATCGGTACTTTAATTATATATCAACTAATTGGACATACCTTGACTGGAATGTTGTCGTACTTTGAGAAGTTAATGCCCGACGAGATGCCGGCGCTAAACATCTCGGTCTCATCGTTAGTCGGCTCGGGCGGTATATAAAACTCCCTCGCCTTCTTCTCGCCATCGCCATCGATGCCATCTTCGTTATTATTCATGTCGCCATCGTCGCGTCGGCGACGTTCGCATCCGCCACGTTCACGACCTATTCAAAATTTTAAACGTGAAATTAAATTAAAAATGGATTAAGATTATTATGTTGCACAGACTTTAGGACGAGACAAGCTAAACACATATAAACAATAAGACATGGGTGTTAAAACTTATTTAATTATTTTCATATACTGAAATCCATATATATATATATATATATATAATATTCAATACAACTTAATTTTAAATGAAATAAAAATAAACACTCAACATAATCAATTATCCAATTGTATCTTAACACAAATTTAAATTATTTATATTAATAACATTTTTGATTACAAAAATCCATGGAAAATCTATTGTTATTATTTATTTAATATGAAGACAAAAATAACTAATTAGGAAAATTATTGCTATTAAAGAAAATATTATTGAATTACATCTAAATTCAATATTAATTAATAAATTCTAATAATGTACGAGGAATATATAAACGTGGTAGCAAAAATCCAAAAATTAAATATATATGCATATACTTCTGATTATTACATATAATTGAAAATTAAAGTTCAAAAATTCACAAAAAACTCATTTTAAGAGCTATACTAAAACTCATTAAAATATATATATTTTTATATATATATATATATATAGATAACAGAAACAATTCAAGTGATTTTCGGATAAATTTGAGATATAAATGAATTAGAAATAAAACTTTGTTGAAAAGTTTTTGTACCTTTAAAAGGTATATACAGTTATAAAATAAATATATACATTACATTTCATTGAACGATTTTAAATTGAACTACATTAAAAATGTTATGCAAAAACTCAAAAACATAAATTGTTTTTTAAAAATAAATAACCCAGATAATTCATTTCTTTTTTTTTTAATAAATATATCTATATAAAATGAATAGTTTTGTATATTCAAGGGTTTTCAGTTTAAAACATTTTTCGTCTATCCAAAAACTCAAATTCAAATGTGTTCTGATAAAAAAATTAAAGCAATGAGACTTTGAATAGTTTTGTGCTTTTAAATAGGTACATTCAATTTTAAACAAGAACGTTTCAGTTGGGTGCAACCGACTGAAATTATCAGCAAAATTGAATAAAACGAAAAAAAGAAATAAATATAGATTAAGTTGGGCTCTGGTTTGGTGCTATTTCAGGGATTTAAATGAGCGACGCGTACCGCGCATCTGGGCTGAGACGAACGATATTGGCCGCTTTAAGCTCGAGCAGCACACGATATCCAATGGCTGCCTCCATGCGGCTCTTGATGAACTCATTCGAGCGCATGTCCACTGTGGGTTGCCGGATGAGTGCTCCGATTAGATTGTGAACAACGGACCGCTTCACCGCCGACATTTGCAGCACTGTGTTCGGGTCGTACGTGTAAACGGCTGGCAATGCAACATATTCCGAGTCCGTCTCGTCTGTGACCACCAACGAGGATTGACGATGACACAGTCGATCTTCTTGCTGCTGCTTAGCGCTCAGCTCCTTCTGGCGGTCCACCATAAGAAGCAGCATATGTTTGTGCTCCACTATGAAGCGCAAATCCTCTTCAAGGCTCTCCCTGTCTGCTCGCGATTCCATCAATTTTTGCGGCATCTGCTCCTGCTGCTGCTGATCTGCAGCAACATTTGCAGCTAACCAACTCTCATTAATGGGCTTTGTGCTGCTTATCTCTGTGGGATTCACTAAACCTGGTGGCAGGTACAATGTTTGAATGGATGTCACAATTGGCCGCTCGGGCAGCTCAGATATGTCCATGGGCAATGCCGGCGGCTCGATGCCTGCTCCGCCTTCCGGCAGCGTGTCCGGATGGATGGCCTCATTGGCTACTTCCGGTGGCAGCTCGACGGCCGTTTCCATTGGCAGCTGCTGCACGGGCTCGGCTTGCGGCCAAACGTGCTGAAATAGATCGGCCAAAAATTCGAGCGTAACTTCATCCGTACTGGGAGGCTCTACGGCCGGAACGCGCTCGGTTTCGGTTTCGGTTGCGGTTGCAGTGCGTGCAGCTGCTCGGCGTCTGCGTTTGCGTCTATGTCCGGCGGTTACTTCGCTAGACGACGACTCGGCATAGTTTTGCAAAGATGCGCGTGGACGAAAAATTGAGGTCCAGTCACGAATCATAGCTGGTGAAGCAATAGCTGGTAAAGTAAACGGCATATTGGAAGCAGTTGCTCCTGCTGCTGCTGTTCCTGCTGCGGACTCTTCGCTCAGTTCCAGCATGCGACCGATTGTGCGTCGCTCCTCGTTGATGGCCGGCAATTGACTGCGATACGTTTGCAGCGGCGTCGACGACACGTGACCTTGGCGCAAGCGCCACGCCTGCGACGAGTTCTCCTCGCCTCCGCTTCCCTCCGGCGCATTCACCACATCTGCATCCGTTTGCAGATCGACGGGCAGCGGCGGCGCCATGGCCATATAACTAGCCATATAATCATCTGTTAAATTGGCTGCCGGATTCACGCCAGCAGCTGGCGTTAGTTGTTGTGCGGATAAGCTGTGAATTGTGTGTGAGTATTTCTTTAGTAACTGTGAGTAGCGAGTCTGAATAGCAGCATGAAATGGAAGCGAAGCAGATGAAAGCGAAATGTGAAATGAATCTTGCCTATGAAAAAGCATGCAAAATGAGAGCGATAAAATTGGGAAACACTTTTAAACATTGTATATGTACATATATACTGTTCGAACTGAACGAAGAGAAAACTAAATTTCTGTCAAATTTTGTAATGAAAAATGAAGGAAAAAGTTCATTTATTTATTAGTTGGAGAAAATAAATTAATTTTATTAATTTATTAATTTTCAAAAAATTTAAAAAATAAATTTGTAAACATTCAAAGTCACATACACACACCTTTTCGTCCTATCGCTTTTATTCTTAATTTCTCAGCACTTTGTAAATTTATGAATTTTGGTAAATTCATTCGCCCACAATCGGAAAATGAAATATGTTAATACAATTGATATATTCTTATATATCTTAAGACGACCGACTTTCCACTTTTATTAAAGATTTGCTGCCCTCATCTCAATTATTGATCCGTTTCTTAGTTTTTAGTCTCCTATTTTAAATTTTCCTTCAAGCCCAAAAGGAAATTAAATTGAAAATAAAATTTTTCTTATTTATATGATTTTCTGAAATCCTATATTTTAGACATTACATACAACTTATAACACTTCTTTTTTGTTTTTGAGTATTCGTGATGATTTCTTCACAAAAAATAACAAATTTCGACAGAACAAAAAAAGAGCGAAGTTATAAAATTCATGTTAATATATGTAACCACCTTGTAATTCTTACATGATACTGTATACATATTTAAAATAAATATCAAATTGAATAAATTTCACTTGTGATTTTTTTTTTATTTTTTCAAAAATTATTAATTTCCTTTTTTCAAAATGAGACTGCTTTAAATATTGCTTATAAAGCTTGATTAAGTGATAAATTTCAATTTAATTTTCGTTCGTTTAATATATGTGTTATTCTATATAGCAACATTTGCTGACTGTTGTCATAGCAAGCACACATACGCACACCAACACACACACACGCTCACATTTAATTCATTTGCAAGTTTGTCACACATGTTTCGAGTGAATGTCAAAATTGTTAGTACCCAAAATTGTTAATCTATTTCTGTATGTAAAAGAGAAACTATCTTAACAAATTGGCCAAAAACCCCTCCCCCACCCACGCCAAAGGTGGTTGCAGCACAGCACAAAAGGTAAGCGCAAAAAGCAAATAGTAAAAGTAAAGGACAGACAAGATTTCAGGTTGAATGCAGAGCGAGAATAAAAAAGGCATAGCGTAAGTTTAGTCGTGTATACCCATCGTTCGTGCTGTGTTGCGTGGCAGCAGCAGTAGTGACAATTGCGCTGTTGATCAACGATGTGCCGCCGGACGCCTCGTTATCCTGCGTGTTCAGCAGCAAGCGCGCCTGATCTGGCGTATCCTGACGCGATTTCTGTTGCTGCTGCTGGCGCGGAAAATCGGCCTGTTCCGGTACTGAAGCCGAAACCGGAACCGGTTGCCGACGTAACAATTGGCTCCAAAATGCCAATGGCCTTGCCAACGGCGGCTGCTTGCTGCTCAGCCAGACATGATTGACGGCCAATTGCGGCCAGGACAGCTCGTGGTGTAACGACTCCGGCGTGGCAAAGTGCACTTTACGCATCTCGCGCAGCCGCATAAAGTTCTCGCTCAGCCAACGGCCCGGCGCGTGTTCGTGTTGTGGTTGTTGTTGTTCGATCAACGTTGTTGTTGTTGTCGCCTCCTCTTCGAAGTGACCATCATTCAGCTCATAATCAAGTGCGGCTTTTCTAAACAGATTTCGAATGCGTTCCACATCCAGTTGGGCGAATTCATCTCGATTTGGTCTGGGAGTTCGTCTTGTTGGTGTTGCTGTTCTCATCGCCCGTTGGCTTTGTTGACTTCTACGGCCCGGCACCAGAAGCATGTCCTCAACTGAATGCTGTTGATCGACGCTCCTCAAATGCAGTTGCTGTTGTGCAAATTGCTGTTGCATCTGCTGCAGCACATCGACGGTTTGGCCCAGCAGCTGATCTGCTTGTGCCTGCATTGAACGCGCCAAATTGAATTGTAATTTTAGTTTATTCAATTGCTGCTGGCGCTCCTTGCGCTCCGTCTCCTGCAGCGCGGACCACTCGCTGTTCACCAGCTCACTGAACGATTTTAGTAAATAGTTGCGCTGTTCGCGCAGTCTGCTTAGCGGCTGGGTCGATAATTCTGCATTTTCATCAAGTTGATCAATGAAACCGGAAACCGTCTCCTTGTCGTAGCTCCTGGGCACAGCGCCAAATCCGAACCCGCCGTGCAGCAGCTGTTCCACTGTGTTTTAATTAATTAATTAACACAACAACAAAAAAAAGAACAAACGACAATACAAACACATGTATATAGTTCGACATACATATAATTAGGGGACAAGGAAGAATTCAAGTTGTATCAAGAAAATAAATAAAAAAAAAAAACAACTTAATTTAACTTCATATATTGAAACTGTTCATTCAACAGTGATATCAAAAAATATCGGAAATCCGATGTTAATCTTTTTCTTTTCTATAAATAGACGCATCAGTTTCCTAATCCCTGAAATCTTTGTTCGCTTCGGATTAAACTGAATTGTCTATATTCATGCACTTCATTTAAACTGTTGATTGATATTATAAGTAAGTATCCGTAATATCTCCGGAACTTGATTATAAATAATACTTATAAGCATGGTTAATATTAATACAATGATTTGAAGAGATGAAAGAAAATAATTAAACGACGCTATTTTTAAAATCCGTAAAACCCGTTTTCTAGATATTAAAATTGCTAAAATTTCTGTGAAAATTTTAACTAGATCATAGTTTTCAGAAATGTTTTTAATTGCATTCTCAAAATAAATATCAATGCTCAATTCAAATAGTATTAACATCAAAAAATTAGAAGAAAAAGGTTTAAAAATAATTAATTTATATTTGCAATTTTCATATACTTTTTTGATCAGGCTAAGCTATACACAAAATAAGACATGTAAATATTGTATCTCACTCACCATCCTCGTGGTCATCACGACGGCCGCGATAACCGCCACCGCCGCCTCCTTCGCCATCATTACGACGCCCGCGATAACCGCCGCCTCCGCCGCCGCCCCCTTCGCCATCACGACGCCCGCGATAGCCATTGCCATTGCCATCGTCACGTCGTCCGCGAAAGCCGCCACCACCGCCTCCTCCTTCGGCGTCATTGCGACGTCCGCGATATCCGTTGCCGTCTCCATTGTCACGACCGCCACCACCACGATATCCACCATTGTTGCTGTTGCTGTCACCTTGCCCGCTACCATCGCGTCGCTTGTTGTTGTCAGATTGATCCTCATCGCTCCATTCGGACACGTTTTTTGATTTCGATGAGGCCTCTATAGAATCCCACTTATCATCAACATGCGATTGGCGGCGGGGTTCGGTGCAGACAGGCTAAGTGACGAATACAGTTACATTTAAAAAGATGAAATTTAAGAATTAGTAGATAGTGTTTTTTTCCACCCGTGTCACGCATTTAAATTACCTCATCATCCCAGTCGGACATGATTTAATAATGGTATGCGTTGTTAACTGCAAATATAAAAATGAATAAAGATTTTAAACAGCAATCAACAATTTTTATAAAGCTATTCGAACAGCCCACAACTTTCTAAGCAGAGAAATAAAACTTAAATTTAACGCTTCTAACAGCAAACACACTAACAGTGTTACTAAACACAACACATTTTGTCGATTTGCCATTCACACTGGTTGGTTGATGAGGAGCACATTTTAATCGGTGAGGCGCAACTCTGTTAAGGCGAAAAACGTGAGTTGCTCTGTTCTGTGTATGTATACAGCGCAGCGCATGCTTGCCTTTTTTTCGCCCAGTAGAACACATGTGCGTTTTGAGTAGTATATGTGTATGTGTATTTGTGCACGCTTGTGTGTAAGCAGCAGCCAAAGCAGAAACGCAGAAAATTAAGGTTAGAGCGCACCCAGGCAACCACACGACAGCGACGAAAAAGAAAATATATCAAAAAGCAAGACTAAAAAACGTATTTCTTCTATTCCCAATCACATATACATACGCACGGCTCTCACACATACACAAACTCACACAGATACAGGCGCAGCACACACGAGTTTTTTTCGCCCGATAGAAACTCGGAAATTTTTCTGTGTGTGATTTTTGCATAAAATTTGTCGTGTGTGGAAAAATCAATTGGTAGATAAATTGTCGTACAGCAGCAGCAGCAGCAGACCAATAACAACAACATGGATAGCGCCGGTAAAAATCGTTATGAACTTTTGTTCATGGACGACGATGTTAGCGATCCATTAGATAATATTGTCTTGGCACCAGCCAAGAAGAAGCAGCAGCAGCCAGCGACAACTGGCGGCGCAGCAGCGCCCACAAAAACGGCGCCAACGGCAAAAGCGCCCAAAGCAGCAGCGACGTCGGCAGCAGGGGATAACAAGAAGAAGCCAAATCAGGCCGAAAAGGAAAACAAACCAGGTGCGCTTAACAAAAATGATGGCAAGAAAACGGCAACTGGCGGCAACAACAATGACAAACTGAACAACAACAACAAGCAAGGTGGGGCTGCTGTCGCTGTGCGCAGCGCTGGCGGCGCCGTTGCTGGCAAAACACGTGAAACTGGTCAAGGGCAGCAACAACAACAACAGCAGCAGCAGCGCAATTTCAATTTTCGTCAACAGAACGGCGGCGGCGAAGCAACGCGCGAGCAGCGCAACAATCGCCGCAACGTGCGCGAAAATGGCGCTCCATTTGGTGGCAACTCTGGCAACAACGCCGATGGCAATCCTCGGCCGTATCGCAGCGCTGGCGGCGCCGGCGGCAGCGGTGGCTTTGGAGGCGATCGTCCACCACGTCAGAATCGCAACTTTGACGGCAACAATCGCA
>SCDS01000708.1:10562-35924 GCA_004149465.1 Drosophila nigromelanica
ATATATTTATAAATATATATATATATTTATAAATACATTTAGAACCATCCTAACCCCAAAAATGGCTTAAATAACTTTAACTCTGCTTTAAAAAATTGCTCACATTTCTTTAAAAGAGATTTAGGAAATCACAAAAAAAAAACGATTAAATGTTGCGCACATTTCTTTGGCTCAATATCTTGTATAGAATTATGTTTAAAAATAGTTTGCTTCTTCTACAGTCACTATCGGTCCCCTCCCCAACCGCGTCCCACTCAACGAGTGTACCAAACAGGCCCACACAGTTTTCCACGCCATGGAACATTTATGATAAAGACGGGCGCGGGGGGCGCACACACACAGCGCAACATATGAGGGGTTTTTTATGTGTGTGTGTTTGTGTGGGAAAGGGGGGCGGGGTTGGTAGTGATGTGTGTGGAAATTATGACTTATCTAAAACCACAAGTTACATGCATCAAAATAGTGCACATTTTGAACATTTTTAATTTCATGAAATTTAAGTCTGTTTTATTTTTTATAAGTCAAAGGAAATACTGTTCGATTAAAAAAAAAACTGTAAATAGCTTACAACGTAGATAACAAAATCCTAAGTAGAGGTCAAACAAATACCCTAGTTACCTTATCTGAAACTTTTCATTATCTACATTTTGTTCACTTACCGGTCGGTTGCTCGGTTTTCGAAACAAAATCGTAAAATTTATTTTCTTTTTCTGTAATTATCAAAAGAAAACAATATTTTAAAAATATATTTTAAGATTTAAATAGACGTAGAAGCACTCACCTCAACAGAAAAGCCTAAAAGTCCCGTTTCCCTTTTAAAAGTGGCCTGCAAAATGGCTTTAAAAAATATATATTAAATTAAAATATATTTATATACTATATACATATATACATCATTTATCAAATATAAAAATTAAATTGATAAATGAAATGCTTTTATGTGAGGAATTGAAATTATTAAGTTATCTTAGTTATAAAAAGCTTTATATTAAATTAATTTCACATATTTATTTTAAATTTTAATGAAATATTCGAATTTTTTTCGAACAGGTGTAAAGGCAATCGACAAACGCGATGGAGCTGGTGCACACAATTGGGGATCCGTGAAGGAAGCCATCGATGATGTGAACAAGACCGAGGGCGGCGAGACAACTGCGAACAATGCGGAGGGCAAGGCCGATGAATCTGGCAATGAGCAATCCAACGAGCAGCAGACAACGCCAGAGGAGGAGACCAAAGAGCTGACCCTGGACGAATGGAAGGCGCAGCAGCAGCAGCGCATTAAGCCCAAGTTTAATATACGCAAGGCGGGCGAAGGTATGTTAAATAGATAAAAAATACTTATTCAAAATAATAAGTACATCTATTGAAAATTATAGATTGAGTTATTTATAATTTTGAACTTGAGAAATTGGCGCGTCAAGAAAATCTGTATTGTACAAATATTGCCTGTAATTTTAAAGACTTAGAAATTAGACTAGAATGCAAGCCAGTTGACTATGAGTGTAGGTATGTATATAGTGGAAAATCGGAACTTCAAAAAATCCATATTTTACAAATATTGGGATGTCCAACTTCCTCGCATTTGATGCCTACATTATAAAAAAAAAAATGTATATACACCAGATAAAATGCACAGTGATGATAATTTATATTCACTTTAAATTTCTCAGATTTTGCCATTTTTAACGTACAAAGATAAATATTAATTTAAAAAATATAATCATATATAAATTTTATATATAGCTTTCATACATATATATACATGAAAATAATACTTGTTAAAATAATCGATTTTCAGTCGCATTTAATATAAAGATACTTTTCTTAATAATTTCATTTTAAAAATTGGTAAAATAGTTGCAAGGCAAATAATAATTGAATATAATTTGAAACGCTTTTAGGTGAGGACACCTCGCAATGGAAAAAGATGATTGTGCTGAACAACAACAAAAAGAAGGAGAACGAAAGCGAAGAGGAACTTGAATACGATCCTGCCATGTATCCGCAACGCGTTGGTCGCCAGCAGCGTGTCCTTGATATTCAGTTCAATTTCAATGACGGTCGCCGCGGTGGCGGCGGCGGCGGCTTCGGTGGACGCGGCCGTGGTGGACCACGTCTTGGCGGACCACGCAACGAGGGCAATCGCGGACCGCAGCAATCCGGCGGACCACAGGGCGGCGGTGGCGGCAGCGGCAACAACAATGCCGATGGCGGCAACGTTGGCGGCGGCGGTGGCGCCCCGGCTCGTCTCGAGGGCGGCAATCGGCCGCCAATTGAGCGTCGCGGCTTGGGCGGCGGCATCGGCGGCGGCAATGCTGGCAAACGCTTTGGCAACGAGCGGCAACAAAACGCTGCACCCAAAGTCAATGACGAGCGCCAGTTTCCAACGCTCGCCTAAGCGCGACTCGCGATCAAAGATGGAGAAAGGAAGGAGGCGCTCGCTGCTGCTGCTGCTGTCGCAGGCGCCGGGAGTGCATTCAATTTTCAAATTGGTGTCCAGCAACAGGCAACCAATATATCACACACACACAACACACACACATACATCCCCCCACACACCCACATTACAAACTGTTAGCGAGAGTTAAATTTTCATTAAAAAGGCGGCCGCAGCGCAGCCAAAGCCAAAAGCAACAAAACAATATTTGAAAACAATAATAAAAACCAAAACCAAACAAAATACACAGCAAATGAGAGAAATTTAAATATATATATATACAATTAAATATAACATGAAAAAAAAATAAAATAAACCAAACTGTAAATCTAAGCAAAAGCAATTTAGAGAGCAAAGTTTATATTTCTATTACATATTGTAAATTTGTTGTTTTTCTTATATTTTTACCCCTCATTTACAATACAAAAGGTCCATTAAAAATCATGCATACACTTAAAACAAAAAAATACAGTGCTATCCAGTGACGAAATGAGAGATGACAAAAATAAATACTGAAAATTAAAAAACATTAAAAAACAACATCACTAACTTGAGTTTCTCATTAATGGAGGCATTTGGAAAAGGCGCATTTTCATTTAAGTCCCCCTCCCCTCACACACATACACACACACACGCATACTAAAACTTACTTATACATACATATATTTTTGTTAAACATTTTTATATGCATGCCCTCATATAAAAATTCATTTTTTTTAATTTTTACTGTGTTACAATTGTATTTTAAAAATTAATAAATGAACAAAAAAAATCAAGAAAAATTATACAAAAAGCAAAACTCAGTAGTCCAGAAATTAGAAGAAACAAAACGAATAAGTGTTGAAATCTTGAATTGTGTTTCTTACAAAAAAAAAAAGAAATATATATATATATAAATAAGAATATATATATTCGTATACCGCCATGATGCATACTCTATTATATTAATTATAAATCAAATTATGTGCATCATATAAAAATTTAATCAAAGCACACACACACTGAAAAAGAAACAATTTAAAAGTAAGCATTATTAAAAACTAAAACTTAAATTTACTATTGGAGCAAATATATAAAAACCTTAATAAGTAGAGTTACACACACACACACACGCGACTAATGATAAAATCAGTTGGGATAATTCGCTTACAAAGAAAATAAAGTGAAAGTAAAAAATAAAATAAAAGTAAAAAGCAAATCCCTGTAAAACCTGTAAAATTTTATGCTTTTACAATTAGAAATTGTATAAATTATAAAAATATAATATTATATGTATGGTAAAATGTTGGTAATGAAGAAGAAAACTTTAATGAAATGGCAAGAAAAATTTTACGACTAAACAACATACTAGACGAACAACAAATGCAAAAATACAACGTACATTTTTGACTAATATTGTATTGTATTTTGACCCCAAAGAATAAAACAAACTCCCAATTCAACAACAAAATGTTGAAACTCGTTTAAAACAAAACAAACAAAAAACCATTAAAAAAATAAAATAAAAAACAAAAATTATTTGATAAAAATAAAGAAAAAAAACAAAGATTTCAAGTGGAGTTATGATTTAATTATCTGGGTGGGTAGAGCGGAAGTGCAAAATTGTACTCTATAGAGGATACTCTTAATTGCTACGTTGGATGCGGATATCTTGAAACATAAAAAGCTAACTTTCACACATTTTTGAGAGAATTATAAAATCCGCTTTGTTGAAGAATGAAAACAGAATTTCTTTCCAAAAATTTATTAAATTTAAAACAACGTATTTTTACTCGACAATTTTCTGCGAGGAGAAATAAAAGCGAACAAAAAATTTGAACAAATTTCAATTATCTTGTGGTCCAAACTTCTTTGCTTTTATAGATATAAAACGGAGCAAATACAACCAAAAACTAGAAAATCGCGATTTTGCTCGATCGCAATTACAAACTAATGCTTCGCTTACGCTCTTACTCTCTGAGAGTTTGAACGTACTGAGAACCTGAGCAAAACTGCAGTCTTTGTGGAACTTGCCAAGCAGAAAATGCTAAGTACTTCTTTTTTGTTGTAGATGTCCATCTGCATGCATGTTATTGCCGCGCTGCCCACACACAATGTCAAATGGGAAGAAAAAGAAGTTATTAATATTTTGGTACACAGAAAAAAAAATTTTAAGTGCATTACAAGGAATAACACAAAATGAAATTTTCTTTTTAAATCTTTGTCTGCAGCCACACAAGTACACATAACACCCACTAAATTTCAGTTGGAGTCACAAAACTAAAAAAACAAAAAAAAAAGCCCGCATTGCACAAGAATCAAACTAATAACTAAACGCAAAACAAGCACAGTCGAATTTTTAAAAAAGATAAAAATCGCTTCCAATAAATAAATCTTCTATTGCTAATCATATCCAATAAAATTTGTATACATTAATGTTAACTTTTGTTCATGTATTTTAAGAAATTAGTTAATTCACCTTTAAGCCTGGTAGTTATTTTTATTAGTTTATAAGCAAAACGCACACTTTTTCACAACGAGCTGAACACGCCCGATTCGGTTGACTAAAAAAGTTGGAATAAAATCTTTGAAGAATAGCTGACAGGATAAGATCTGACACAGAAGCCCGACGGCATTTGGGCACTTGTCAATCTCATTAATTTAAGGGTTGTCGACTGCTGTCGAGCTATGGAAAGTTGATAATTTGACAAGAAAGATGAGCAGGAGCACTGGCTGTTGACAACTCTGAAAGGTAACGGTGAAACACAAGCGATACTCAAGAATTGCCGTTTGACATAAGAAAATGCGAGGGCTTGTGAAATGGGATTTAGGCGTACACGTATTCATGAATGTACTTAAATTGTGCACGAGAATATGTACATTTATATGCAGAAATATGGTTTGATTTGATTTATAGTATAAGCACTCATGCATGTTCAATAAGGCGCCAACAACTTTTACAAAATCACGAGCAAAGCAAAAAGCCCCAAATAAGCGATTTTGATGTTTTTCTTTTATATATTAAACATTTATGCACTTTCAACAAACACTATGTACTCACCAATCTCTATTGTCTTAATGTACTTTTTTTTGTAACACGAGAAAAAATATTTAATTTAGCGCTCCTCGTTCTTCAAACGTTCACGTTGCTGATAACTGTTAACGAATAACAGGATGGCGGCAGTGTGACCGGCACTAAAATACCAAAAATATTGCCAGAAAATAACACAACATTAACATAACAGAAAGTACTCTTTTAACTCAAAATGGAACTCTGATTAGAGTTATATATCGTAGTTACGGTAATGCATTTAAAAAGGATCTTATGATAAAGACAAGCGCGGGAATGCGTACACACAAGTTTGTGTGTAGGATGGCGGAGGTCCTATCTAAAACCACATGCTGCTTTATCTTTTTATACAACTATTTAAATTTTTAATAGAAAATTTCAGTTTTTTTTATGTTTTATAATCCAAAAGGCATCAATAACAAAATTCGAAGTTAAAATTGTACAAATTTCCAATGCGGCTATTCTTTATTATCTACAAACTGGATTAGTTAAATTTTTTATACACTTACCCGGTATGTCGAATTTAAGTTAAGTCAAGATCCTTTTCCTTTTTTTACAGAATCGAAGTTCCGATTCTGTAATATTAAATGTAAACTATTTTAAAATCATATTGTAAGATTTAAATTCAAGTAAGAAAGCTTACCTAAAGATAGAGCAGCTTAAACGTCGCGTGTTCACTACTAAAAGTGGCCTATATAATACATTTTAAAAATATATCATAAAATAATATAAAAAGATTTTTTGTAAATATATAAATCAAATCAATTTATTTTTATTTTTAGTTGGACACCATTAATTATTAAATTTACTTTGTTAATTGAAATGCATTTATATATTATATAAATTTATTCATTTTTGCAAAATTATATTTAATTCACAATTTAATTGATCGAACATTTTTCTTTTTGTTTTTAAAATAGTTGTTGAGGTAATTGCCAAACGGAGTTGACGCACCAAACTGTGA
This sequence comes from Drosophila nigromelanica, assembly GCA_004149465.1. Classification (NCBI taxonomy): domain Eukaryota; kingdom Metazoa; phylum Arthropoda; class Insecta; order Diptera; family Drosophilidae; genus Drosophila; species Drosophila nigromelanica. The sequence continues at coordinate 17,016 of SCDS01000708.1, forward strand.
TCCGTGAAGGAAGCCATCGATGATGTGAACAACAAGAACAATGCGGAAGGCAAGGCCGATGAATCTGGCAATGAGCAATCCAACGAGCAGCAGACACCGCCAAATTAGACCAAAGTACTGACCCAAAGCGGGCGAAGGTGGGTTAAATAAACAAACTAATAATATCTATAAACCTTTTCTTACTCTGCAAATATCTTGGACTTGATAAAAACAATACCTTTAAGCATGTTTAATAACATCTAATAAAATCATTTGAAAAACAAAAACCGACAATAAAAACTATTAAGATGCTGGTTGATGCACTACAACGTCTAAATAAATATAAGACCGTTTTATCGTTCAGGTATATGCAATAGATTTGATTTAAATAATCCGTTTTGTTTTGTTATCTTTTTATTTAAACTCACCTTTAGATTTGTACTTATTTTATTTGTTTATACACAAAAGCCGAACTTTTCACTACGAGCTGAACACGTCCGATTCAGTTAACTGAAAAAGTTGGAATGAAATCTTTGAAGGATAGGTTCTCAAAGAAAAACCCGACGGCTCTTTAGCACTTGTCAATTTCATTAATTTTAGAGTTGTCAACTGCTACCAAGCTATGCAATGTTTATAGAATGGCAATAACATGAACAGGAGCACTGGCCAACGACAACTCTCAAATGTAACGGAGAATTGCCATTTGTCAGAAAAAGACAATGAAAGAGAGCATTCGGAAACTTGATTGTGAAATGGATTTAGTTAGGCGTATGTATGTATGGATATGTGTCTTTATGAATGAGTTTAACGTGTGCACGAGATTATGCATAATTATATATAGAAATATGCATTGGTGTGATTTATATTATGAATAGACATGCAGCTTTAACTTTAGCAAATGCAGGAGCGTCGCAAGAAATCCCAATAACGCTATTTTGGTGTTTTTATTATTTACATTCAACGTAGATACACAATTTATGCTCTTTCAACAATCACTATTTATTTACCAATAGCTAGAGTATTATTATTTTTTCTGAAGCACGCTAATAGCTTAGGATATATTAATTCTAGCGCTGCTCGTTCGAAACGTTAACCACGAATAACATAACGGCGACAATGTGACCGAACTGACATACCGAAAAATTCCTGAAAAATAACATAACATTAACATTACAGCAAGTGATGTGTTAACTCAAACTGTGATTAGAGTTGTATATCGTAGTTCCAATTAAAGATTAGGTTCAGCCGTTCCTTCGGTAGTTGAAATGCCTTAAATACGGTTAAATTAGGGTTCATTACGTCATTTATTTATCAAGTAATAAGCTATTTTTTGTTTTGTAAAACCACCGTTTGATATTACATTCAAACCGGGCGTCAAATGAATATTTCCATTTTTTTAATAAATAAATAGTGTATTTAAGACGATGAATAGTAAGCTAGGACGATGTTCGGTTCTTCGTTCAGTTGGGTGAGTAGTTCATTGCAACTAATTCAGAACAATTCGATGCAACTCTAACTCTTACGTGTGCACACAAAATGAACAGCGTTGGAACTAATTCCGAATTGAACCACGCAACTCTAAAGAATACATAAAAGAAAAAATTTAGTAAACAACAATTTATTGGAGGGAAATAATGTAATTGTTCATTGTTGTCAATTTATTGCATTTAATTAATTGAAAGCGATACCAAACAGCAGCTAACATAACCTCTGTTTTGTCAATCCTCAGCGACTGTCAAAATGAGCGTCGAGGACGAAGTGTTTCGAATTCAGAAAAAAATTGGCAAAATCTCGACATCCAGCGATGGCGCAGTAAGTACTTAATTTAACTGAATCCATTTAATTGTTAACCGGCGTGTATATGTGCGTGTGTGCACAGGGCCAGGAGCAGGCGCTGGATCTGTTAAAGGCGTTGCAGATGCTGAACATCAATCTAGAGATATTGACAAAGACGCGCATCGGGATGACGGTGAACGAGCTGCGGAAGAGCAGCAAGGATGATGAGGTGATTGCGCTGGCCAAGACGCTGATCAAGAACTGGAAGCGTTTTCTCGCCAGCCCAGCGCCGCCCGGCACGCCCAAGGAGCAGGCTAACAAGAGCGAGCGCGAGAACAACAGCAACAGTGGCTCGAGCGCCACCAAATCCTCCAGTTCCGGCAAATCAAATACGGCCGGTGGCAAGGAGAAGTCGAGCAGCAGCAGCAGCAGCGGCGGCAGCAACAGCAATAACAGCAGCGGCGGCGGCGGCGGCAGCTCAACAAAGGACAAGCGCGAGGATAAAAAATCATCGTCGGCACAAACCACATTTCCGGCGGGCGGCATGACGGACGCTGTGCGGCTCAAGTGCCGCGAGATGCTGACGAACGCACTGAAAATTGGCGAGGTGCCCGAGGGCTGTGCGGAGCCCGAGGAGATGGCCGGCGAACTGGAGGAGGCCATCTACATGGAGTTCAAGAACACTGACATGAAGTACAAGAATCGCATAAGATCACGTGTCGCCAATTTGAAGGATCCGAAGAATCCGGGACTGCGCGGCAATTTTATGTGCGGCGCCGTCTCCGCCAAGCAGCTAGCCAAAATGACGCCCGAAGAGATGGCCAGCGATGAGATGAAAAAGCTGCGTGAGAAGTTCGTAAAGGAAGCCATCAACGATGCCCAGCTGGCCACCGTCCAGGGCACCAAGACCGATCTGCTCAAATGCGGCAAGTGCAAAAAACGCAACTGCACCTACAACCAGCTGCAGACCCGCTCCGCCGACGAGCCGATGACCACCTTCGTCATGTGCAATGAGTGCGGCAATCGCTGGAAGTTCTGCTAAGTTCAAGCTCTATCCTACCCACATCCACCCTCACCTACACGACATGCACACACACGATCACACATCCACACACACAACACTTTTACATTTTGTATTTGAATGCATTCAACGACCACCTAAATTACAAAATTCAATAAAAACAAATTATATATACATATATATATTCATGTATATATATTTCTATGTAATTACTAGAAGGAAATTTTGCTCCAGATTTCGTTGTTCCAGAATGCTCTTAAGTACCCAATACCTATTGCAAATTGGTTACGTTGGTCATATTGGTTCGACTTCACACATTTTCTTGCTCAAGACAATTACATATTGTCCTTAGAATAAATAATACAATGTCACGCCTCATATTCTTTTTATCGATAATTATCGATTTTAAGGTAAGAATATACTGGCATATCTCCCAGGCCAAACATTTGGAACATATGTTCTCGTATAACAGAATGAAATGAAACAGAATATTTTACATTTTGGATGCAATTTACAGGGTATTTGCTAGTTGCTTACTCGTAAGATCACTTTCGCTTTTAAATTTGTTTATCCTTGGGACTTTATTTCATACTTCTGTGGGACTTTTCAACCGCTCAAGGATTTTGCGGCATAAAATTTTATTTAAGGCAACTTTAACGGTGCATGCTGATCGCGCTCAACACGATTCCTATACATACATATATGTACATACATATATATTTTTAAAGCATGTGCTATTGAATCTTTGTTGCTTGTTTTAATTTTCAATCAGTTGCGATCGCTTGAATTGCTGATAATGTTGTTTTTATAACTGGGGGTACAGTTACCGGTACGCACAGCAGTGTTGCCAACTGCGCGTCATGCCTGGTTGCTTAGTTGCCAACTATGGTTAAGTGTGTGGTGATTTAAAGGCTGTTCTTACGTTAGTGTTATTTAAATGTTAGTTTTTATACATTTAGGTAGTAGTCTTAATAAATAGAAACTAAAATATTTCTTGTAAAATATTTCTTTTCAATATTTTAATAGTTTTGTTCACTTTTAGCGTTCTGATGTCTAAGCAGTTGGCAGCACGAACAAAAAGCACTATAATGACGTCAGAAATTGGCGCCAATACTCGACGGCCAAGCGTTTGGTCACACTGGCAAAATTTCGCAGCACTTTTGTGCGCTAACCCAGTACGGTCACACTACCGACAGTCCACAATTTTTGTTTGCAAAGATCGGTTGTGTCCGGTTTTGTGCTCGGCTGATTATTTTGGTTTGTTAAGGTAACTACCGTTAAAAAGAACAAAAAAAAGAAAAAATCACCTAAGCTATTAACAAATTAGCTAAGCGAATGCGAACGTGTGCGAGTGACAAAAGTGGCAATAATTAAAGTTAAAGTTAGTGTTTAAAGTCCAAACTGTCATTGTTAACCTGTTGCGCGCTGCACTCGATGGTGCGTGACCTATTTATGTAACCTGTTTTTTTAAAGAATCTACCGCTTTAACTAAACTCCCAAAGCTACAAGTTTTTTAACTGGAACTGGGACTGCGGCTGGAACTGGAACTGGTACTGGTACTTTTACGGGCCAAAAGTGATTACAAATGTTAATTAAAATATACTTGGCGAAAAAAAATTTATTTATTATCGAGCGCTGTTTAAAAGTCAAATGCTCTCTTCTAACTCTTTGACAGTGATGGAAAAAAATTGAGTGCATTCACCCTGCAAGCAAAGTGTGTCTGTGTGATTGTGAAACTAGAAAAATGCGCTGAAAATCTAATAAGACTAACATAGCTGTCCAAGGGCGTAGTTAATAGTGTTTCTGAAGGGTCACTAATGAAACTGACACCCAACATATTTATGTTATTGCATGTGCATGTGTGTGTGTGTCAACAGATGAGTCTGAGTCTGTGGCTAAGACGTGGCTGCATTATAGCTAAGCCTCTGACCAAATTATGGCTAGCTACGCTTCAGGTTTCGTTGGCTGCTAGAACGGTACTAATATGCACACACACACACATACACACACATACGGGCGCAAAGAGAGAGCGCAGCAATCACACATACATACTTGGGCACCTGCCAAAGAGCCCATAAAAGAGAGTGTGAGAGAGAGAGAGAGAGAGCGGTGTGTAAAGAGCGGCTCACATTGCAGCAGTTGCCGCATATGGACAGCCTTTGGGTGCTGCTCTCGCCCGCTCGCACACATTGAATTCATAGAAAAAGCAAACCCAGACAATTCGCTCGCAAGCCTTGAGCTTGCGCTTGAGCCGGGGTTAGAATTCTATTCAACAACAACACTTGTTTGGCCGGTTTGTTGCACAACGGGATATTTTGTAGCTTGCTGCGCGCTGAGAACCCTTTTTTTTGTATAATGAAACACCCTAAAAGCTTCAGTTTGTCTGTTTATTGTTTATGCGTCTCTGCTAACATAGTTATTGTTGTTGCTGTGCAGCTTTCGCGACTTTGCAGCAGCCGCAGACGCAGCCAGCGACTGCGACTTTCTGTTTGTTTGGTGAAACTTTTTTTAAGGTCGGCATCGGCATAATAATAAAAAATTAAAAAACAAGAGTGCTCTAGTCGGGAGTGCTCGGCCGGGAGTTACTCTGAAGAATAACATAATTTTTAACTTTTTTTCATTCAAAGCTGATTGAGTTTCCCTTTGCAGCCACATGGAAAATTCGTTCCTGAATAACTTCATAACTTATTGTCCGATCTTTCTCATAAAAAACCAAAGCGTGTATAAGCCTTACGAAAACATTCGTACCAAATTTGATAGCTCTAGCTCTTCTGGTCTTCGCGAAAAAATTATGGAAATCCATACATATCGATATTAAAAAATATCGAGAGATCCGAGATATGGAAAAAAAACTTTTTCGGAGTATGGAATATAACAATATGTTTACATAAATACATACTAACTAAACTTTGCTAGTTTTCTGATCAAGAAGATATATAAGTTATGGAGCCGGAGATGTCTTCCTCTGTCTCTCGAATACACTTACAAAACACCAATATACCTATGTTTATTGGGTACAGGGTATAAAAAGTCATAAAACTAAAATACAGCTCAAAATAGTAAAATACAACGCGTTTTGTATATATTTTAAGAAGATTTGTAGTCATTTACAGCTGCCTTTTGCACTGCAGTTTAACAGTTTTGAGCGCTGTTAAAGTCAAAGTGGAAAAACAAAAGCGACATCGTTTTGAGGTATGCGATATGTTAGCATGCAGATAGATATAATATTTAAAACGTAATGTACGTGGCAACGCCGCACGAACTTTCACTAATGACTCTTGGTGAACTCTCACATATGCATGCCACACACACACACGCACACGCACACTTGCACGTGCGTTTCCCATACGTGCTAAAATGCGTTGATTCATTCCAATCAGAGTTGCGCAGATGGTGCTGGTACAGCTACAGTTGGCATTCTAATCAGAGAATATATCATAGATAAATGCAGAGTTTGCTATCTAAGCTACCACATAGAATTGCAGGGTAATTGAAAATGCAAGTGGAACGTGCCTAAATCCAAAACAAAATACTACAAAAAAATGTCGTCAGATATTGCCCTAAATGATAATTTTAATTTGTATTGTTTGTTTAGGTTTTTGGTCATGATCAACATTGCTTATCAGCGCTGATTAGTGATTACATTATTAGGCAATACATATTTTAAATACTGTTGAGCAAAAAGTCCACTCTCCCACTAATTCTCTCTCTCTCTCTCGCTTTTTTGTTGTTCTTTCTCTAATATGTGTGAGAGCGGGGTGCTATTGGGGTGCATTGTATATTGATCGTCAGAGCGTAACCAGACTGGTAAATGTACCTTAATATCTATATACACACATACATATATGTATATATAGATGTGTATGTATTTACGTGCTGCTCAAGTTTTGTGTGCCACAAAAAAATTGCTGCTTTAGTTATTTGGTCTGTCTGCAATTACATACCTATACACTCAGGTATATACATACATATTTAAGTCTGTGTGTGGAGCCTAATATATCACTTACCAGAGACGCCTCGATCTGTGCAATTATCTTATGACGCATGTACTTAGCTAAACGTTTGGATCAGGTTAACAATTGTTTTTAAGAAGCTAGCATATCAAGTTTGCAAAAAAATTAAAATTCTTAAAAAAAATAAAACTAATAAAAAACGTCAGAGGTTTGGTTATTATTGAAATTTTTTTGATTAAATTCTATTCATTCAATTATAATAAAATTGGGTTTCTATATATATTTTTTATTAACGTACACATGTATGTACCTAAAACTATTCTCACCAACTGGTTGATCAGTCTTTGAAAACTTCAAAGCTTAATCGATCAAAATAGTTGTCTTTTGTGCTAAAAAATGTGATATAATAAATTTCATTGTTATTTTAAGTTATAAATTTAATTTTTATTCGAACCTGTTGAACCCAATTATTTGAAGCTATTAATTTGGGTGAAAATGTTATCAATTGAAATATCAATAAAAATGTATGTAACTTGACCTCATAGGCTGCATAAATAAGAATTCACTGGCGAATATTCTATGTATCAATAAAAAGTAAACAACAAAAAACAAAGCGCACTAAATATTTTTCTATAATTAATAAACATATTTTAAAATAATGTGACAATCCAAGGTTTTGGTTAGAACCTTGTGTTTATTGATGTGGAAAACTAGATTCACGAACTGAACTTAAGAGCGAGGCATTGGTTCAAAACTTTAACTGAAAAAAAGTTCGAACACTTTTTCTAGTTGGATTTGCAGCCATGATCATATAATTGTTTTGTTTATCTTTCGATGGAATATCAACTTAATTTTAAAGATCATTTAAAAAAATCAATTAATTTCAGAAACTTATTATAAGCACTGGCTGAAAAAGTGATAGTTAAAATTTGAAGAAAATACGAAAAAGTGAGCAAAGGTTGTATATAAATGCTGGTATATTATAAAAAAAGAAACATATAAAGTACTAACCAGGCTGCCTTTCATTTTGGCCCACAAATTTCTATGGCCTAAACGAAGCGTTCGACTTGCCCTATAAGTAATGAAAGTAAATTTTTTTAATGAAAACAAATCGAAAATCAAAACGAAATATTATTTGCATAACAAATGCAATAATCTTGAGCTTTGGGTGGAACGGAACGAGGAATAGCCACTAGTTCTGATTGGAGTAAAACTAAAAATTTAAAACACAATAGTTATTAAAAGTGAAATTGTGCGTTGGCCTTTTTTGCATGTCTAAAGGTTTTTTTTGGCTTTGTTGTCAATACTTTGTTTTTATTTTTTATTTTTCTCTTTCTTTTTTGGCCATGGATTGTCATCGAATCAGTGAGGGTTTTGGTGTTGACTTTGGCTTTAGGTTTCCCCTAAAAAAAAGTATATATACATGTATATAAAAAACAACAGTAACAACTATTTGTTGTAGAGTGTTAAATGGTTGCCAAAAAAGAAATGAGGAAATGGACGTTGAGACGTTTCTACACTAGCGGAGAAGACAATAAACAAACGAAGACGCAACGTAGACGACAACTTTGTAAATTCTTTCAATTTACCGTAAACTTCACCTTAATTTTTTCCAACTCTTTAGCTTGTTTTTTCTTTCAAGCCGGTTTGAAGCGCCTGCAGCAACTTGTTGCTGTTTGATTGTTGTTGTTGTTTGTTTGTGATTTGTTTGTATTGTGTCTGACAAAGAGCGAATTTTCTACTCTACGCTGTTCTTCTCTTTTTGCTTCTCTTAAATTCAGCTAAACGGGCTTTGTTGTGGATGCCAGAGAGCCAGGAACAGTAAATGAAGGACGACGAATATGGTGATTGTAACACGTGTAAGTAAAGAGCACAACTTGATATAAAGAGCACAAAGTTATATGAAGAGTACATTCGTAAGTATATATTTACATATAGATGATCTCTTGGTAGAGCCATGAAAACTTTGTTGCGCACAAAAACCCAAACGGAAATACACACACACAAATAAATTAATGAATACCCTGTACTTTTTTTTTTTGGAAAATATTTGTTAATTGAACATTCTTCAAATATTATATATTAACTAATATTTTTTTTTAGCAGTGTAGGATATAGTAATGAATTATTACTATAACTTTTTATAACTATTTTTGTATCAGAATTATAAGCTATATTTATTGCTTCTATTTGTAGTTCTGTCTGGCAGTATAAACTAAGAGGCTTTGAGAGCTAGACCTAAAAAATCGTTAGGGAGTCTTTCGTAAACTAATATAAATAAAGTATAGAAGTTTTTTGAGGCTTCACAAGTACTAATATTTTTATCCCATTTAATTTCGTATTTTCTCCTCCAGAAATTCCAAAGTTAATTTTCTAAACATTTTAGATATTACTCAATCAAATTTGCTATATTTTATTTTATATAAACTATGCTGAGCTTAGTTGTCTTATAGTTTATGATAGCTTATAACGGGTCCTTAAATATTGATGAATATAGATTTCTAACTATTTTCATTTGAGTATTTTTCTAACGCAAGGCATATACATTTGGGTATAGAGTTTATTTGAATTGTGGTTAATCAGCAGAAAATCTGAAAAGTTCTTTTATACATATATATATTTTTTAAATATGATGAATAATTACAGAAAAAAAATTAAAGAACTTGATAATTGCATTTACAGTTAATATATACTTAGTACAGGGCATACTCTAGTCCATTACGTTTCACTGAAGCATTCTTACATGTTTTTTTTATTGTGTGGATAGCTCCATGCCTCGTATATGTATCTTGTCTGTGTGTCCCTAGTTGGGTATTTGTGTTACGCTCAAGTGATTCTTACAACAACAAAAATGGAAACCTAAAAAGCACTTGGCAAAGTTTTATGGCCCTCGTCAAATGTCCATGGCAACCCCATGGCTCGTAAACTGGAATGTCAAAAGTGTAATAAGGCTTTTGTTCTTGTTCTTGCAACAGGGTGACTACATCTGGATAGAACCCGCATCGGGGCGGGAATTCGATGTGGCCATTGGAGCACGTGTCATTTCCGCAGAGGGTCGTCGCATCCAGGTGCGCGATGATGATGGCGACGAGGTCTGGCTTGCCCCGGAGCGTCGCATTAAGGCCATGCACGCGTCATCCGTCCAGGGTGTCGAGGATATGATATCCCTGGGTGATCTGCACGAGGCTGGCATATTGCGTAATCTGCTCATAAGATACAAAGAGAATCTGATATATGTGAGTAAACGAAAATTCAAAATATTAAAATTGTATTCAAAATAATACAAGATCGTATCAAAGTAATTTTTTTTTAAATATTAATCTCGTTGAGATAATTGTCTTTTATTTGTTTAACGTTCCAATGCTTCACTTTAAAATTCAAATTTAAAAACGGCTTTAAACAAATAAATTTTTTAAGCTATCATGTTAATTAAAGTATCAATTATGTTTATTTTTAAATTATAATTTGAAATATATATGATTTTGTAAAATTTAACATGCTTAAAAAATCATAAAATTGTTTTCTGTTTTGATTGCAATTAGCAATTTTAAATAAATAAATTATCAATTTTGTTATATTTATATTGCTTATTAACAAGTATAATTAATTCAATTGTTAATTATATATAATTTTTTTAAAATTAATTATTTATTTAATTATATTGGATCATTTTATCAAAATATTTTTTGCCTTGCGTCTTATTTTTTATGAAACAAATTATGGAACATTTTATTTATGTAATTATTTTTTTTTTGGGTACTTCGAAGGTAGCAAACAAAAATAAATTTTCAAATATGTTTAATTAACAAAATATAAATGTAAAAACAAAAATGAAAACTTTTGTGAACCTAATTTGAACCTATTCTGCCTTCCTACGATACTTGTATATAAAATAATAGTAACACTTCAATTATGTGGCACTTTCAGACGTACACCGGTTCCATATTGGTCGCCGTCAATCCATATCAGATACTGCCCATCTATACGGGCGATCAGATCAAGCTGTACAAGGAGCGCAAAATTGGGGAGCTGCCGCCGCATATTTTTGCCATTGGCGACAATGCGTATGCGCATATGAAGCGCTATCGTCAGGATCAGTGCATTGTGATATCTGGCGAATCGGGGGCTGGCAAAACGGAGAGCACAAAACTGATATTACAATATTTGGCTGCCATCAGTGGCAAACACTCGTGGATCGAGCAGCAAATTCTGGAGGCGAATCCCATTCTGGAGGCCTTTGGCAATGCCAAAACGATACGCAACGATAATTCATCACGGTAATTAACGTTATTTGGCTAATGAAAAATGTTGTTTTTAGTCATTTCTGTGTTTTTTTATTTTTATTTTATTTTTCCCATTCAGTTTCGGCAAATATATTGACATACACTTTAGCGCCAATGGTGTCATTGAGGGCGCCAAGATCGAGCAATATCTGTTGGAGAAGTCGCGTATTGTGTCGCAGAATCACAGCGAACGCAATTATCATGTTTTCTATTGCATTTTGGCGGGTCTCTCCACTGATGAGAAGAGTCGTCTGGATCTGGGCGTGGCTGCCGACTACAAGTAAGCAAAGTCGGTTTTTAATTTTTTCATTATCTCAAAGTACCAAAATCAGGCCCTGCTCTTATCAGAATTGTCATGTCCTATTAAAAACATTTTTTTGGTAATATTAAAAATATTTCGAATATCAAATTAATTATAATTTCTAATTCATTTATTATAATAGTTCTTAAGATTTGTGGGGCGAAAATTTATCAATATTAAATTCCTATATCGTTTACGTACTTTGGAAACAATCGGTTGAAAACAGGTTTATTCAAATAATTTATTATTTTTAAAAATATTATATTTATATTATTATTACAATACGAAGAGGTAGTTTTCATATTCTACGGTTTATGTAGAAAATGTAGTTTAAATTGGAATTTTTGTTTGGGAACATTTTGATATGTCAACTAAATTCACACATTGGCAAACTTTTTAAAGATCAAATTCCAATACAGTTGGCTACTTTACAGACCATCTCTATAATATATTTTCTAAAAGATATTAAAAAAACGTATTATATTTTTAAATATTTGTATACAAATATATGTATATATATATATATATATATATATATATATATATATATATATAACTTATATAGAATATATTGTCTGAAATTAGATTATTTATAATTATAATTAGATTATTTTCTTAAAGGAAAACATTTAGATATTTTAACTGAATTCAGAATAGAATATTATATCGCATATAGCTATTATATATTTAGTCAACAACAAAGTTAACACTTATATTCCACATTTAACAGATACTTGACCGGTGGGAATAGTATCACGTGCGAAGGACGCGACGATGCCGCTGAATTCTCGGATATACGATCGGCGATGAAGGTGCTGCTGTTCTCAGATCAGGAGATCTGGGAGATAATTAAGCTGCTGGCGGCGCTTTTGCATTGCGGCAACATTAAATACAAGGCAACCGTTGTGGACAATCTGGATGCAACGGAAATACCCGAGCACATCAATGTCGAGCGTGTCGCCGGTCTACTCGGTCTGCCCATCCAGCCGCTAATCGATGCACTGACCCGACGAACCCTCTTCGCCCATGGAGAGACGGTCGTCTCGACGTTATCCCGGGATCAGTCAGTCGATGTGCGCGACGCCTTTGTGAAGGGCATCTATGGGCGTCTGTTTGTGCATATTGTGCGTAAAATTAATACGGCCATATTCAAGCCAAAGGCGACGTCACGGAATGCGATCGGTGTGCTGGACATCTTTGGGTTTGAGAACTTTGATCAGAACAGCTTCGAGCAGTTTTGCATCAACTATGCGAACGAGAATCTACAGCAGTTCTTTGTGCAGCACATTTTCAAATTGGAACAGGAGGAATACAATCACGAGTCCATCAACTGGCAGCACATCGAATTTGTTGATAATCAGGATGCGCTCGATTTGATCGCGATCAAACAGTTAAATATTATGGCACTGATCGATGAGGAGGCGCGTTTCCCCAAGGGCACCGATCAGACGATGCTCGCCAAATTGCACAAGACGCACGGTGCGCACAAAAACTATCTAAAGCCCAAATCGGATATCAACACGAGTTTCGGTTTGAATCATTTCGCTGGCATTGTTTTCTACGATACGCGCGGTTTTCTTGACAAGAATCGCGACACCTTCAGTCCCGATCTCTTGCATTTGGTTAGCCAAAGTGGCAATAAGTTTCTGCGACAAATATTCGCCCAGGACATTGAAATGGGCGCCGAGACACGGAAACGGACGCCAACGTTATCCACACAATTCCGCAAAAGTCTCGATGCGCTGATGAAGACTCTGAGCAGCTGTCAACCGTTTTTCATACGCTGCATCAAACCGAACGAGCTGAAGAAACCGATGATGTTCGATCGCGGTCTCTGCTGTCGCCAGCTGCGCTATTCGGGCATGATGGAAACGATACGGATCCGACGCGCCGGCTATCCGATACGTCATGGCTTCCGTGAATTTGTTGAACGCTATCGTTTTTTGATTGCCGGCGTACCGCCCGCTCATCGTACCGATTGTTTGGCGGCCACGTCGCGTATTTGCTCCATGGTTTTGGGCAAATCCGATTATCAATTGGGGCACACGAAGGTCTTTTTAAAGGATGCCCACGATCTGTATTTGGAGCAGGAGCGCGATCGTGTCCTAACACGCAAAATACTGATACTGCAGCGCAGCATACGGGGCTGGGTCTACAGGAGACGCTATCTGCGGATGCGCGCCGCCGCGATCAGCGTGCAGCGCGTGTGGAAGGGATACGCGCAGCGGAAACGTTATCGCCGGATGCGTGTCGGTTATATGCGACTGCAGGCGCTGATCCGTTCGCGTGTCCTGTCGCATCGTTTTCGCCATCTGCGCGGTCACATTGTCGGTCTGCAGGCGCACGCACGCGGCTATTTGGTGCGACGCGAATACGGTCACAAAATGTGGGCGGTGATCAAGATACAGTCGCACGTCCGACGAATGATCGCGTTGCGCAGGTATCGCAAACTGCGACTGGAGCATAAACAGTTCGCTGAGGTGCTGCAGTTGCGCAAACTGGAGGAACAGGAGTTGCTGCATCGCGGCAATAAGCATGCACGCGAAATTGCCGAACAACATTATCGGGATCGACTGCACGAGCTGGAGCGGCGTGAGCTGCAGGAACAGCTCGAGGATCGTCGCCGGGTCGAGGTCAAAATGAATATTATCAATGATGCGGCACGCAAACAGGAGGAGCCCGTCGACGATGGCAAACTGGTCGAGGCGATGTTCGATTTTCTGCCCGATTCCAGCAGCGATGCGCCCACACCGCACGGCGGTCGGGAGACGTCCGTGTTTAATGATTTGCCGCACGGGCAGGCGATCAATCAGGAGGATATTATTGCGCCCATGCACATCTCCGAGGATGAGGAGGATCTGTCCGAATACAAGTTTCAGAAATTCGCCGCCACCTATTTCCAGGGCAATGTGAATCATCAGTACGCGAAAAAGGCGCTCAAACATCCGCTCCTGCCGCTCCATACGCAGGGCGATCAGCTGGCCGCCCAGGCGTTATGGATAACCATATTGCGTTTCACCGGCGACATGCAGGAGCCCAAATATCACACCATGGATCGCATGGACACCACCTCGGTCATGTCCAAGGTGACAGCAACGCTCGGACGCAATTTCATTCGGAGCAAGGTGAGAGTGATTATAAAATTTGTTAATTAGTTAATTAATCAAAAAAGTTCTAATTGTCAGAATTGATATTATAGTTCTTTAAATTTGTAGTTTTTTCTTGATTTTTTTAAAAATACTCTATAAAACCAAAAAACAAAATTAGTTGAATATAATTTGAATAATTTGGGGATTAAATGTATTTTAAATGTTTTTAAATTTTACAAATATAAATCAATTAACTGACTTAATGTTGATTAATATCGTTTATAGTAGAGAAAACTAAAAATTAAATGAAATTTTTAAAAATCCCAAAAATTAATAAATAATGGCAAAAAGAATAGTTGGTTAGTTAAGTTAGTTAAATACATTTCGCATTAATTAAATTTTAAATATTAATGATATTAAAATGAATAAATAATGCTAGTAAAGACTTTAGTGAATACTTTTGGCATTAAACTGAATTTAAAGTCTTAAAAATTATAAAAATTTTAAAGATTTAATGAAATTTATTTGAAATCGTTGAATTTCAAATGAATTTTTTTATAATATTATTCACTAATGCAAGTAGAGATTTGATTGAATACTTTTGGCGTTGAGTTGAATGAATGCCAAAAGTATTCAATTAAATATCTACGAGCATCAAATTATTTAATTGAATTAAAAATGTTAAAAAGTATAAAATGAATAATTAATGCCAGACAGAATCATGATTAGTAGAGATTTAATTGAATACTTTTGGAATTTTGAATTGTATTCAATTGAAATTAATTGAATTGAATGAAAACCGCATTAAACCAAAGAAAATATGATTTAATTATATTTAAAAAGTATTTAAATTATTTTTTTTTAACTAAATTAAAATATATTAATTCGTTGCCTGTTACAAATTGAAATTTAAACGTAACCCGTTTTTATTCATAGGAATTCCAGGAGGCTCAACTGATGGGCCTCGATCCGGAGGCGTTCCTCAAGCAGAAGCCGCGTTCGATCCGACACAAGCTTGTCTCCCTGACGCTGAAGCGTAAGAATAAGCTGGGCGAGGATGTACGCCGGCGTTTGCAGGACGATGAGTATACGGCGGATAGCTATCAATCGTGGCTGCAATCGCGACCAACATCGAATCTGGAGAAGCTGCACTTCATCATTGGCCATGGCATCTTGCGGGCGGAGCTGCGCGACGAAATCTACTGTCAGATATGCAAGCAGCTGACCAACAATCCATTGAAATCATCTCATGCCCGCGGCTGGATATTGTTATCGCTATGCGTGGGCTGTTTTGCGCCGTCCGAGAAGTTTGTCAACTATTTGAGGGCGTTCATTCGCGAGGGTCCGCCCGGCTATGCGCCGTACTGTGAGGAGCGCTTGAAGCGTACATTCAACAATGGCACCCGAAATCAGCCGCCATCGTGGCTGGAACTGCAGGCAACCAAATCGAAGAAGCCGATCATGCTGCCGATCACATTCATGGATGGCAACACGAAGACACTGCTCGCAGATTCGGCGACAACGGCCCGTGAGCTATGCAATCAGCTATCGGATAAGATAACGCTCAAGGATCAGTTTGGCTTCTCGCTCTATATAGCGCTATTCGATAAGGTCAGCTCGCTAGGGAGCGGCGGTGATCATGTGATGGACGCGATATCACAGTGCGAACAGTATGCCAAGGAGCAGGGCGCCCAGGAGCGTAATGCACCGTGGCGTCTATTCTTTCGCAAGGAGATCTTTGCGCCGTGGCACGAGCCGACCAATGATCAGGTGGCCACAAATCTGATCTATCAGCAGGTGGTGCGTGGCGTTAAATTCGGTGAATATCGATGCGACAAGGAGGAGGATCTGGCCATGATCGCCGCCCAGCAGTATTTCATCGAATATGGCACCGATATGTCCATGGAGCGTCTGTTCACGCTCCTACCCAATTTTATACCCGATTTCTGTCTCAGCGGCATCGATAAGGCCATTGAACGCTGGGCGGCTCTGGTGCTGCAGGCGTATAAAAAGTCATACTATGTCAAGGACAAGATAGCGGCGCTTAAGATCAAGGAGGACATCGTTAGCTATGCAAAATATAAATGGCCATTGCTATTCTCCCGCTTCTATGAGGCCTATCGCAATTCGGGACCCAATTTGCCTAAGAACGATGTCATCATAGCGGTCAATTGGACGGGCGTTTATGTGGTCGACGATCAGGAGCAAGTATTGCTTGAGCTCAGTTTTCCGGAGATCACAGCCGTCTCCAGTCAGAAGACGAACAAGGTATTCACCCAGACCTTCAGCCTGTCCACGGTGCGCGGCGAGGAGTTCACATTCCAGAGTCCCAACGCAGAGGATATACGTGATCTGGTCGTTTATTTTTTGGACGGTCTCAAGAAGCGGTAAGTGAATAAAGAACGAGTATAAAAAGTGCTCTAGTCGAGCCGATCTCGACTGTGACATACCCTAAAAAGTATTGTCATGCTTGATTAAATTCCAAATTTTGAAAATGTTACCCACGTTTTTTTTAATAATTCCTATTTGTTATTTTTGATCTTGATAATGCGTTTAAGAAATACGAGTCGATTTTAAGAAAACGTTTCGGTTTATCTATAAAATTGATATAATGAAAAAAGCGAAAAATTTGCTCTCTGTAAGGTATCAAAGAACTTAAATAACTAAATTTAAAACCTCTAGCTTTTAAAATTTACAAAGTAATCCAAATAAATATGAGTTAGATGTCCATTTTGATCGATGCGTTATCGATTAACTCGATCTAGGTATAATAATATATAACCCAGTTCTCAATTTTTGTTTAAATAAGCCTACAGAACTGGATATTGATGACAATTTTATATCGATTTTAGGCAGTGTTATCGATTATCTTGATCTTTGATGCGTATTAAGAAACTTAAAAAACTAAACTTCATGTCAGTAGATCTCATAATTTTATTTCGATTTTGATCGATTTTGGGTTATCGATAAACCTGACCTACCATACCCTAAAAGCAACTTAAATAAATCGTTAAAATCAATATGACTTCTCTTCTCCTTGCACAAAATCAATATACTCTTGATTTAAATTTCGATAACCAATTTCTTTGAATTTTGCAGATCGAAATATGTGATTGCGCTGCAGGATTACCGTGCACCATCGGACGGTACCAGTTTCCTGTCGTTCTTCAAGGGTGATCTGATCATTCTCGAGGATGAGTCGTGCGGTGAATCGGTGCTAAACAATGGCTGGTGCATTGGCCGATGCGATCGGACGCAGGAGCGTGGCGATTTTCCCGCCGAGACGGTGTACGTGCTGCCAACGTTGAGTAAGCCGCCCCAGGATATACTCGCCCTGTTCAACATCGAGGAGGCGCATCATGGCCGCCGCCTCAGCATGGTGTCAAACGGTGGCGTTGTCGAGCCGCGGGATCGTCCGCACACGCTAATGGAATATGCCATGGATCACTTCCGTTTGCCACCAAAGCGAACGATGTCCAAAACGCTGACGCTCGGCTCAAAGCGCAGCGAGGAGCTGTGGCGCTATGCCCGGGATCCGATCAAGGCGCCGCTGTTGCGCAAACTGCAAACCAAGGAGGAGCTGGTCGAGGAGGCGTGCTTCGCCTTTGCTGCCATACTCAAGTATATGGGGGATCTGCCCTCGAAGCGGCCCCGCATGGGCAACGAGATCACCGATCACATTTTCGACGGTCCGCTTAAGCATGAGATATTGCGCGACGAGATCTATTGTCAGCTGATGAAACAGCTGACCGACAATCGCAACCGGATGTCCGAGGAGCGCGGCTGGGAGCTAATGTGGCTGGCGACGGGTCTGTTCGCCTGCTCGCAGGGTTTACTCAAGGAGCTGCTGTTATTTTTGCGGACACGCCGCCATCCGATATCGCAGGACTCGATGCATCGGCTGCAGAAGACGATACGGCATGGCCAGCGCAAATATCCGCCGCATCAGGTGGAGGTGGAGGCCATACAGCACAAGACAACGCAAATCTTTCATAAGGTCTACTTCCCGGACGACACCGACGAGGCATTCGAGGTCGATTCGTCGACGCGGGCGAAAGATTTTTGCAATAATATCTCGCAACGGCTGTCGTTGCGCACCAGCGAGGGCTTCTCGCTGTTTGTGAAGATCGCCGATAAGGTGATATCGGTGCCGGAGGGCGATTTCTTTTTTGATTTTGTGCGCCACCTGACCGATTGGATAAAGAAGGCGCGACCGATACGAGATGGCGCCAATCCTCAGTTCACCTATCAGGTGTTCTTCATGAAAAAACTGTGGACGAACACGGTGCCGGGCAAGGATCGCAATGCCGATCTGATCTTTCACTATCACCAGGAGCTGCCAAAGCTCTTGCGCGGCTATCACAAGTGTTCCCGCGAGGAGGCCGCCAAATTGGCCGCGCTCGTCTTTCGTGTACGCTTCGGCGAGAACAAACAGGAGCTGCAGGCAATACCGTAAGTCAAGTGCCAAATCAAAATATATATATAAATATATATATATATATATATA
>SCDS01000709.1:0-25309 GCA_004149465.1 Drosophila nigromelanica
CCAGACACATGAGCAGTATTCCAGGATTGGGCGTACAAGTGAAATATACAAAAGTTTTGTAGTGAAGGGATCGTTGAATTCCTTCGACCAACGTTTGATGATGATTATATAGTAGTAAAGTAGTACAGTAAAAAATAATAAAATAATTGAACATCATTTGGGCATTTTCTAGCAGTCCAATTATTTGTAAACCCCTTCAAACATACACTAATAAAATGCCCCAACCCCAAAGCAAATATTTTATCATAGAAAACATCCAACGACCTGTTAAAACACACAGTTAACTACTTTGCTCAAACTTAAAATAGCCCATCAATTAATTAAAAATTAAATCAACATTTGAAGAGCAGGGGAAATTATCAATTAGAAGCTCTTTGGCTTAGGCCAAGTGCCACTAAAAATTTATGAAACTTGAGCGTTTGATATCGTAAAATGACTTGTTATCATTAAAAGATAAGCAAGCTCTCTTCATGCTTTAGCACAGTGGACTTTGAATGAGCGCTGCGGCTGCTGTCGCTGTGGATGCTGGAAGACCCAGTTCACAAACATGCCTCTTTATAGGATCCTCACACACACATACACACATATAAACACATACATATACAAATACGAAACACCCGCGAGCAACAGTGAGCGACGTTTTTACTTACGTTCCACAAACATTGTCCATGTGAATGGAAGGAAACTGGTTGTTACTTGAACTGTGGTCCACATTCCATATTCAAGAGCTGAAAATAAAAATAAAATGTTTGCTTTTACTATTTATTTCATATACATATATTTATTAACATTTTGCGTCTTGTTGTATAACAATAAAAGTAGACATTATTCTGAAGTCTTACCCCTTTCTGTTAATTATGTAGCAATGCAATTTACACCCCTCTACGTGATTCTCATGAATTCAAGTAATCCCTGTAGACTTTTGATGTTTTCAGTGATTTGTGTGCGTTATTTAAAAGTTGTGTTTTTTATGGTATAGGTAAGTAGTTCTCACTCGCTTCCTCTCGTTATTTATCTCTGCCTCTCTTTCTCTCTCTTTTCTGTTTTTCTATCTCTAATTTTAAGTCACGCTCTCTTATACTCTCTCTTTTTGTTACTTTCATTTTCTGTTTTCTCCTATGTTTTCTTTTACTCCGTCTTTCTCTCTCTATCTCTATTACTCTTTCAGCTCACTCAGTCTCTCTTTCTCAATAATTGTCTCTCTCTCTATCTCTCTAAATATATATCTCTTTCTTCATCTTTCTCTCTCTCCCTCACATTTACTCTCTTTCTCCCTCTCTCTCTCACTGTGTTCCTTTCTCCCTCTCTCTCTTTCTCTCTCTCTATATCTCCCAATCTCTCATTATCTCTCTCTCTTTCTCTCAATTCTCAATCTTTCTCTCCCTAATCAATTAGGCTAATGGTTGTTGTGAATTTTTATTATAATAAAATAATAATACAATAATAATACTAATAAATGATATTAATATGTAATTATTTTGACAGTCACTTGAACGGCGCTGTTCGAACCACTGTGCGGCGTCGACGTCAGCTGCTGGCTGTGACTTCGAGCAGTCGCTGCCTACCCGACTGAATGCCTGCCTGCCTGACTGCCTGGCTGACTGCATGCCCGCCTGGCCTGGCCTGGCCTATTGAAATTTATGTGGCCGCTTTTAGTCGTTTACGCTTAGCCAGCGGAAGCGAACGTCGCTAAAGCAATCGGAATTCGTAGCGAGATACAAAATCGGGAATCGGTTAAAGCCGTGTGTTGTGTGTCTAGTGTATTTTGTGTGTTGTGTTGTCAAGTGTCATCTCCGCATCTCTCTGTTAATGTTGCATTGCTCAAGTGTTTAGATGTAGGTGCAGCTACATAATTACCGATTGCCGAAGCCCACATAATTTATTTCGTAATACATTTTGTGTAATTCAATTATAAAAGTGCCAGAGTGCAAAGTGAACAGCAGAAAAATTAAATAAATAAATAAATTTTGGTACAAGTTTGTAAATACAAATACGACATCAGAAAATATTTCAAACTTTAGAGTTAACTAATTAACATTTGGTAACAGTGCATTTGAAGCAAAAGTTGTGGCAAACCTGTTGCTGCAGCTGTTGACACTTTCGAAACGCTGCAGCTGAAAGCGGATATAGCCGAGCCCGAAAGCCATTCTATAAGGTTGGTATGCCAACAATATGTTAATAATTAAATCATTTTGTGTGATCATCTAATCGCGTGTTCAGGCCACAACAAGCCATTTAAATTAATCAACTTGACGCACAACCAACTCAACTAATTAACTAACTATGCAAATTCTATTGAGGAAGTTAAAGAAGGAAGAACGAACAAAAAAAAAAACTGTTACACTTTGCTGCCCAGCAGTTGAAGAAGAGAAAGATTACGAACAAGTTTTTGTTTTAGTGCTGACTTAGCAAAGCGTGAGAAAATTCACAGCGCATTAATTAGCAAAGAAATGATTTTAAGGTAATCGACAATGCGGGCAGCTAAAACCCAATACTCCAAACTCAGCTCCAGCCAATTTCAATCCAGCTAACCCCCCCCCCCCCCCCCACCCCCCCCCCCCCCCCACTAACCCCCCACTGCCCCTCCCTGCAGGCTATTTGCGCCTGGTCTCATGTGAGTTTCAGTTGTGGCTTGTGATTGGAATTGGATAGGAAGAGAAAAAACTAATTGCTTGAAAATTAAAAACGTGTCAGCTGACACGCTAGACTTCTGGCCACTGTTTAAAGGCTGCAGCTGCAACAGTTGCTGCTACTTGTCTGCCAGCAGCAGCAGCAGCAGCGTTGCAACAGTCTTCTACATGCGTTGCATAATTGCAGCATGGGACTTAAACAGCATTTTAGTTTCAAGAATTTCCATACAAATAAAAATTTTTAATTCTGGAATAGAAGTTTTTAGTTTACTTCCTTCTTAACTTAAGTATGAATATTTACCTCAAATTTAGAACAAGTTTTTAAAAACTTAAAACGAGAATTTGCATACTTGACAGAAGCGTTAAATATTCTCAATTGAAGTATAAAATTTCTTATTTTGAGTGTTGTATTTCAAAACTTTTATGTAGGAGTTTCGGGACTAAGAAAATTTCTTAAATTAAGAATTCCTTACTTAGTTTAGGTAACAGGTTCAATTATAGGTTAGATTCCAAGTTACGTTATAGGTTAGTTTAAAGTTTAGATTATTAGTTATGTTAAGATTTTGTGAGAATGTAGGTTTTGGTATTAATTTATGTTAAAGGTTCGGCAATAGGTTACGTTACGGGTTAGATTATAGGTAAGGTTACAGGTTAAATTATAGGCTATGTTACATCTGAGGCTTTCGATTAGGCTAGTTGTTAGGTTCTAATTATGATAGGTATAGATATAGATTAGGATATAGGTTAGGTTAGGTTGATTAGCTAATTGGTTAGATTATTATTAGTTTTTATTAAAGTTATAGCTTAGGTTTAAGGTTAGGTTATTGCTTAGATGATAAATTAGGTTAAAGGTTAGGCTTTGTTGGCCGATAGATTCATAGGTTGACCTTTTCTGTTCCACAATAGAAATTACCTCAACCTAAGACGCATTTGCGCAACGTTTCTACTTGATTTAAGAACAAAGTTTTTGATTTTGTATATCAGAAAGTAATTTCTATAAGCCAACCCAGAAAAACATACAATTTTCAGGTATTTAAAATTGTATCTCTCATTTTCCCCGCTTGTGTGTGAATTATTTTTAATTATCTGACACCCAACCCAAGTACAAGTCAAGCAACTGTTGTCTGAAAACAATTTCAGTTTCGAAAATAAAATGGAAAATGCCCAGAGAGGGCATAAATTACAGGCGAGCAATGCGTGCTGGCTACACACACACAAACACACACACACACACAGCATGTTTCCAACTCGAAAGCGAAGCCAAACCCAGGCCGATTCGTACCGACTCGGACTCATTAAGGTTTTAATTTACAAGCTTTAACTGAGATTTAAGCGCTGCGATTTATATGCGTCGAGCGAGAGGCAATAATCAATGGCAACAGCAACAGCAACAACAACAACAGCAATCACGCAGGGCAACATTAACAGCAACAGCAACAGCAACAACAACAACAACAACAACATGTGCTAGTGTCCACCTACGCAGTCCAAGAAACAAAAGCCGAGACTTTTAGGCCTGGCCAAGAGCAGCAACAGCCAACAACAGCAACAACAACAACAAACATGACAGCAACAACAACGAGGACGACAACGATTTGCGCAAATGGGCCGACATTAATGTTTGCGACATGAGCAACATGTCAGCGATAGGGCAAACGTGTGTGGGGTTTGCGGGGAGGCGGCATTTTTTTTTTTTGTTTTCTTTTTTTTTTTGACAATAAAAGCAAAAACAAAAGGCAGCACATTGATTAAACACACCTTGACAGGGCCTGATGATTGCATTGGCTTGTCACTTTGGCCAACTGATTGCAACCGATTGCTGACCTAAGACAACAACAGCAGCTGCAGCAGCAGCAGCAGCATCAACACCAGCAGCAGCAACACTCGCTTTAGACACCTGCAACAGTCGCCAATTATACGTAGAACTCAACTGTTGTCGACTGGACGCACGTGCATGTGATTTCCAAAAGCGAAAAAAAAAAATAAAAAATACCGTTCTAATTTCTCAACTGTCAGTGGCAAAGAGGCAATTCAAGCCTGCAACAAAAGCCGCACCGAACTCGTTAGCTTTGCTGCTTTGGATGTTGCAATTATGTAGCGCGTTTACAAAAGAAGGTCGTCATCGTTGTTGTAGTTGTTGCAGTTGTTGCAGTTGTGGCTCATGTCTTCATTTTGGGCTTTTTGTGCACAAACTGCTACACATGTTGCTGGCGTGCACAAGCAGCAGCAGCAGCAGCAGCACCAGCAGCAGCAACGCTTTTTGTTTGTTTGTATTGCCAACACTTTTGGCCTTTGGCGTTGACGCTAACCCCACCGCGTCTGGCCAGGCCAGCTCCACCGCGCACCCTTGTTGCCTTTATTAAGCCAAGCCAAAGTCACTTGCTGCAACAGCAACAGCAGCAGCAGCAACAGCAACAAAGCGTGGCCTGCAATCGCAGCGCGTTTTTTTAATAGTTTTTTATTTATACATATATATTTTTTTTTTTTGCTTTTTGTTAGCTGCAAACAAGTTTTTAGTGCCTGGCTGCTGGCACCTTGGTCCCCTTCGGTGTTGACGTCGCCGCTGGTTGCCGATTTTTTTTCTCTAATTTGCACCGCTTTAATTTTGCCTTTTTATTTGCAACACTTGTCGTTTAAATGCAGCAGCCGAGCAAAGTGTTGCCAATAAATTAAAAGCAATGCAGCTACGTATAAAAATTGCAACAACAAAAAAACCAGAAAAATTTATAGTCGAAGCTATTATACACTTGTTGATATTTAAGAACTTTGGTAAATTTTAAATTTCACTAAAGTGTGCCAGTTGTGTTTTAGATATTCTAAAAAATATATATTAAAGTCTTTAGATATATTAAGAGCTATTGTTACGGACACGATTTCCTTTCGTATATATATTTAAAGTGCAGATTTTCAAAGCTTAGTCGTATTCTTTATGTATTAAATTTTCAAATCCAATATTTTGTGATCATTTTATTCATTTTCGTAAAAAAAAATTTTGTGTCAAAATTTAGTATTGTGAATTTCTGTTTTTAATTGATTGTATTTGTCATAATTAGCATAAAAAACAACATTTAAACCGATTTTGAGGTGGTCAAATTTTTGTTCAAAAATCATGCCACAATCGACAAAAATTTGGACATGGGAAGCTCTCGGATCCATAGCTCCCTTTTTTCAAACACCCCCAACTTTGTCAAAACTGAACCGATTTTTATGTTTGATGGCATTTTGGTAATTTTTTGCCCTATATATTGATTGTACATATGTAAATATTCATTTTTGAAAAAGAAATAGTTTGAATTTTTTGGTCACAAAAATGCTAACTAAACTAAACTAACAAAACTGTTAGGGTATTTAAAAGAGAACCCACTGAAGTTTTGTTAGGCATGGTTGGAAATTATCTATGTGGCCGACAGTTCTCAGTTCTAATTCGTTTCGTGGCACGGCGCAATCGCAACAAATGGCATTTTTATTGATATTTCGGTCGGTTTGCCTGGCCGCTTCATGTTGAAATATGCGCGCCACCTGTTGATTTTGTTTGAGGATTGGCCAAGACGGACGGACGGACGGACGGACGGACGGGTCCCTCTTGGCCCAAGTACGGCCTGGCCCGGCAATAGTCGGCCTGCATGGCTATTGGGGCTTGGAGCCAAAGGGGACTCGTGATTTGCAGCACAAATTAAAAGCGAGGGCGATGCATATAAATAGCAATTTGGACAGACGAATTAAGCCAAATGACTCCAAGTACACAGCCAAAGTTGTAAACTTGTCGTGTCACAGAAATGAGCTGAAGTTATGTCAACAGCGTGACTGGAAAGTTCTCTGTGTGTGTGTGTGTGTGTGTGTGTGTGTTTGTGTGTGTGTCTATGTTTAAGAAACATGGTGAAGGCCTGAGGAAGGCATGAGGAAGTCATGCATTCCATGTGTAGCTCCCTTGGGAAACTTAGGGTTTTCTTGCGTCTAGCTAAAATACGGTTAGAACTGTTCGGAGTTGATTTATTTGTAACTTGCACACATTTGTTTTATTTAACAATTTTCTTTTGATCATAGAATTTTGGCAATTATGAAATCAAAGAATGAATTATGTATTTTTTAAAAGAAAATATATACAATTTTTTTTATGGTATATTATATAACATCACAAAACTCCTATTCTTTAAAAATGTATTAAATAATTTGTAATCAATTATCTTTAATAACTTTTTTATTTTTTTATTTGCTTTGAATCTTTATTTGTCCACCAATTCAGTTTATATCTGAAATTGTAAACCAATTTTGTATTTTTCAAAAAGTTTTTATATCTTTCTAATTTCCACATTTCCACACTTGTTAAGATATTTTATTATGAGTAGATTTGATAAGATGAAAACTAAACATCAAACGTAAATTGCTGTAAACTTTCCAACAACTCAATTGAATGCAACCTGAAAGTCAATTTTTTTATCAACTGTTATCAGCGATATCAAACATCTCCATCCAATTAATGGAGCCTCCTCGCAGCGGCCCGTTTTCTGTTCGGTCCAATAAGATAAACCCGAAGCTATGTCAACTTTGAATGCATTTCGTAGAACCCCCCGCACCGCATTTGTAGTGAATTATGGACTGCACTGTTGACAGACAAACGACAGGTAGATAAGGTAAAGCGCTGATAAGCAGCAAATTTGACAGCCATAAAGCAAACGAACAAACTGACAGCCAGGTAGAAAACTGATGGGAACTCAAAATAGAGCCAAGGAAGCGGCAATTGTAGGGGAAAATCCAAAACAATCCGAGGTACAACTGAAAACGGGGCAGAGACAAAAACCAGTTTGGAGAATTTTATTTTTATTGTATTTTGCGCATGTCGCTTAATTAAAAGACAATCAAAAAATAAAAGAGAAAAAAAACAGCTGAAGATGCAGCTGCCAAGCAATGAAGTAAAGCTCCAGGTTCATCACAATCAGGGAGCCCTATTAAACCTGCTTCAAAAAAATAAGCCAATTGGCATGTTTATGCGGCCAAAGACGTAAAAATATTTACGCGATATCTTAAGCAGTGTGCTATGGAGAGGGGGAGAGGGGGGAGAGGGGGATAGGAAGGTAACGCCCCTTAATGAAATGCTAACGATATACATTTGGGGTAAAATACAAAAGAAACAAGTTAATGCAAGCGAGAACCCAAAGAGTTTACATAACACAAAACTGTTTTGCCAACACACAAAAGGAAAATTATGTAAATGCTGGAAAATTGTTTTGGCCATTCTCGCTTGTGTTGGCCAGCAATTTGCGCTGCTGCCTGCGCATTTGCCAAATCAATTTCGCCCCCAAAGTAAGCTGCGGCCAAAAGGGCGTGGCAGCCGGCAGCAGCCAAGGCTTATAATAATAATTGAATACATTGACGCCGCCAGCAATATATTGACGATTTGGCAATTGAATTGAGCAACCTGCAACAGCAACCGAGGCAGAGTCGGAGGCAGGTGTAAGTGGCGGCCGGGCCAAAAAGCTGGCCAAGTGGAAATGCGCTGCATAATGAAATCGGTATGCTGTTAAAGCCCCCCCCAGTTATTGGGTGGGTTATTAATTTTGGAGCTAGGCTTTTCGCCGGCGCCCGTTGAGCTAAACGCCAAACGCTTCAAGCAGCGTGGAAGTCCATGCAAAATTGTGGGTAATTCGGTTATTCGTGGCGAATCAATGAAATTGTAGATTTTATCTAAAAGATGCCAACAATAAAAGTCGAGCATGCCGAACCTAAAGATGGCCTGTAACCCGTAACGTAGATTCGCGCAAACAAAAGTACTCCAATTGAATATTATTGAATATACATGGTATATACATGATATTTACATTATATCCTATACCTAAGGTCTAAATTGTCATGACAAAAATTTGTTACAAATGTAACATTTTCAAAATGAAAAGAGGTATCAGTAAAATTATATATACTTCAAATGTGTCCACAACTTAAGTGTACTTAGCTCCTAAAATCTCGAAATCGATATTAATCGATTATTGATGGCCCAAAAACTAACAGTTGAAAAACAATTAAAAATGAAATTTAACCACATTTAATAGAATCTACATTTAAAGTTTTACCATCACCGAGATCTACGCGTTTATACAGACTAACGGACAGACAGGAAAAAAATAAAGCTCACATATTTCAATTTATAAACTTGTCTTCAATTGAAATTTTAAATAAAAGTTCAATAAAAGCAGCCAAAAATAGTTGATATTTTCATGTTCTTATATGTGTATATATTTGAATAATATCTTTTCTATAGAATGCACGAAAGAATTTAAAAATATGCAATGAAAAATTAGCAGTTGCACTATTTTCTACATATATTTAATTTTCTACATTTACATATTTGAATGCTTCCAACTTAATCAGCCCTAAAATATGTTAACTGACTTGCCACACTTTGAATTATACGTTCTGAACGACCACACAGTAAAGTGATTACGTTATAAAACCATCTCTCCCTCTCTCTCTCTCTCTCTCTCTCTCTCTCTCTTTCTCCTTCTTTCTCATACCCCGCCCTGCATCCGCAGCTTATTTATGCGCATGCAACTGTAGCTCTTCATCAAAATAATGTAATTATCCAAATTGTTTTCTTTGAAATTTGTTTACATCATTTTTTACTGCGCTGCAATATGCTAAAATGCTAAAATGCCAGCATGCGATGCGAAACGGTTCCCGTTAAGAGCCACTTGAAGCTGAAGCTGAAGTTGAAGCTGCACTCAGCAGCCACAGCACATGAGCACAGGACAGGGGCTGGGTGCAGGGGCAGGATGCGAGGTGGCGGGCACAGTTGTGCAGCAGCCCCAGAGCCGCAAGCAGCTTTGCCACTGCCAAAACAACACACGAGCGCTGCTGCAGTTTCAGCTACAATTTCGTACTACATGCAACAACAGCAGCCACGCTGTTCGCCACTGCCACACATCATCAGCATCCGCATCCGCACTCGCGTTCGCATCCGCATATCCTCATATTCTCATCCTGGCGCTTCAATGCAGCGGCATAATCTTCATTATCATTAAAGCCGCGCGCGGCAAGCGCCGCTAAACTGTTTAACTCTTTTTGATACCCTTACAGAGAGTATTTTGAATATGTCACGTAATGTGTGACACCTAAAAGCAGATATCCCAGAACGTATATACTCATATATATATTGATCAATACGATATTGTCAAACTATGGTCAAAAATTTAGTTTTCATATAAAAAACCAGTTTGATTTTGAAAATAAAAAAAATTTTCGAAATTGGGAATTGTGAGCTTCACTTTGTTCCCAATATATAGATAAAGTATTATTAAATTCGAAATACAATATATACGAGAAAATAATTTTTCTAAAATATACTTTGAATATATAACAGCCATATATTACAAAGGGTATTTAATATTCCACATACCAAAGACAAACTATTCTTTAATTTTTCTGCTTCCGTTTTGATTTCGTTCTCTTGTTTTCCCCTCTATTTTTGCATGCAAAACTGCTCGCATGTGCCAGATAGTATAAGCACATATAAGTATATAGCCGCATTATCCAACCCAGCGCGCATTTTAATTGCATTCCACATAATACACACACACACACTCACTCTCACACCCAAAAGTATCTCAACAGAGTTTGTTCCCAATTTCATAATGAAATATTTTTGCCAAACCTAAAAATATTTTTTGGCCGCTATGCAAACTTTGCTAAATGCAGATGAGTAAATTATTTGGACGTCAATTTCTAACATCTCCAACATGAGATATTAAAAAACTCATTTAGTTTTGTCAAAAGAGTCAGCTTTGAAATAAAACCTATCATTACTTAGGCAGATTTTGAAGTTCTTAAAATTTTGTAATAATTTTTTTTATTAATAAATTACATTTCTAATGTCTTCAAAATGATGTAATTAGGACTTCATTCAGCTTGGCCAAAAAAGGATAATTTTATCAACAGCTTGAAGCTCTAACTGTGTTGTTAAAAATGAAAATGTTTTACAAAGAAAGTCATGATGAATTTTGAGTTTTCTGTCCTTAACATAAGGGAATATATAGAATATCTAATTGAAGTTTATATTTACTCAAGATTTCTAATAATAAATAAACAATAATAACTTTTATAATAAACATGATTGACCAAATTTATATATCCTAGATTATAAGCTCGTTTCTGAGAGATAGATAGATAGATGCTTTTTAAATATATCAGAATCTATCAGATTTCCGGGCAAGATACTCGCATGTGCTAATTATATTTCTCTGACAAGTGTCAGTCAGAATAGTTGACCGCCTAAATTGCTGCTGTTGAGTGCTTGAATGCATTTATGAATTGAGCCGGAAAAGCTCTTAGCTCTTAGCAACATTGTAGCGCCATTAGAAGGCAGTTTTCCAATTGCCCACAAAACGCTGGACAAGTGTAAAAGCCGCACTCGAGTTAAGTAAAAAAAAAAAGACAAGTGTTTGCCTCCGTTTTTACACAGGGGATAAGTTGGCATCGAGATGAAGATCTGATGTGCGATGCGATCGGTTGGCGGTCTAATTGCTTTGAATTTTTGACTGCCAGTCAGTTGTCTGCCACTTGGAGTCGAGAACAGAGCTGGGGCTGGGATTGAATCAGGTTGGATTGGATTGGATTGGATTGGGTTAAGTAGGCGCCCGAGCAGCTGCTATTGTGGGAATAACATTCTTTTTTTTGTTGCGGCCAAAACAATGCAGGAAACGCGAAAAGCCACTAAATTGTCCCGCTGTCAGCGTGGAGCGGCATGTCAACAACAATAATAATCGTAATAACCAACAGTGCACCATGTCCCGGTGCTGTTAGTATGTGAAATACATAGTACATATAGCCAAAACTATTAAGGCCATGTGCTGCACCAGAAAACAGGAGGAGGAGCAGCAGGAGAAGGAGAAGGAGTAGAAGCTGGGACAGGGACAGCCAGCAGGTTCAGCGGCTTGACAGGCAACGCGGTGGGGCAATCAAGGCGCACACAAAGCTCTTGCTGCTCTCCCCTCTACCCTCCCTCCGCTCCCATCATTTTTATCTCGCTCTGCCAACGATTTACTTTGTGAATCGTCGTGTGGGGCGACCCGTCTGGAGTCGTAATAGTCGTGGTACTTGCTGTCGTTGTAGTTGGCGGATGAACTGGATATTGGCCGCTAAGAATAGAGCTAGTCGAACTGCGGACGGACACTGGACGGACAGTGTTTATAATGGCGAGCAAGGTTGCCAGATTGTTCTTGCGCAGTGTAGAAAAGTTAACTATATATCAAAAGTAATCAAATACGAATTTAATGGAAAACAAAATTGACTGGCTGTTAGTTTAGCTTAGTATTAAACTAACATATAGCTTAAGTGCAGCTGAAATTGTAGGTTCTAAAAAAATTAAGAAAATATTACTAAATACAGAGAGAAATAGGTTGCCAGATTGTTGTAGATCAGAGTAATTTTGAGTAAGACATTAAAAAAAATCAGCTCTAATTAATATATATAAAAATTGGCACCAATTTATCCAAATATAAGTTTATAATGACGAACAGAGTTGCCAGATAGTTGTAGCTCAGATATTATATATTGTATTTACGATACAATATTTTGATATTCACTAAAATTGTAGATAAAAAACGTTTAAAAAATCTAAACACAAAATTAGCATCAATAAATTGCATTTCAAACATATAAAGGAAAGCAATATTGCCAGACTATAAAAGTTTTGGCTTAAATAAAGATATACACCTTTTATCATTCTCAATTCATTATTTTTTATAATTACAATAAACTATAAAACTTTTTAACATATATTTTAGCTCTCTTTGAAATTTAATCTCCCATTCCACTAGTTTTACAACTTTAATCTGCAGCTAGAAGTATTATTTACGCATATTTTTATCCAATTTCACTAATTTTTACTATGACAATAAACTAAATTACTCTCTCGCTTAGCCAACGGACGGCAAACCCGTTGACTTTACAGCAATCCATCAGCGTTGCTGGCCAACACTTCCTCGGGCCGAATCACCCAAAATTGCCCAACTTGATTAGCAATTCCAATTAGAAGTTTTTCTCATTTCTGACAGGCATAGCATTCACCATGCCAAAGTCAAAAGCGGCAACAATTTCCAGCAACAACATGCAGCATTTGCAGCATCATCATTATGATCATCATCATCTGGCATGCACAATAAAAATAAACAGATCATAAATAATATATGAATTCAATTCATATCCGAAAGGATTTGCGGTTAAAATGCAGACGCCGACGCCGACGCCACGCACAAATATGGACAGAAACAAGTTCCAGACACTGAATACTATAGTGGAGTGCATGGACTGAAGATCTGGGACCAGGGGCAGCAAGAATTGAGCTCAAGATCGCGTAGATGCGGCGCAAAAGAAAACAAGAAAAACACGTAGCCGGCTGTGGCTGTATTTGTATGTGTGTGTGTGTGTGTGTGTCTGAGTATGTGTGTTTCAACTCACTTTTTCACAATTTCCCGATGCCGGTTGTGAAATTTGCCAGAGCATCGAATGTTTCATGGCCAAGTTAACAGGCGCACAGCGCTGTTAGCCAGCAAAACTGAGCTAGCTAAACCAGCCAGCCGTGTAGACGCAGAGAGCGATCTACTAGCCAAGTGGAGAGACCATCATTAACTCAATGTTGTTGTTGTTGTTGTTGTTGTTGTTGCTGCTGTTGGTTGCTGCATGCAACATGCAACAGCAATTCAAGTTCAACGAAAGGCAACGAGTTATTGTTTCTAGACAAGATTCTTTCCACTTATTACACAAGTCATCAGCGAGCCGCAACATCGCAGCGTCATCATCATCGTCATCGTCATCGCTGTCATCTTTTGACATCACTCACAGATCTTCCTCTCGCTGATCTTTGATCCCTGCCTGCCTTAACGGTCAAATTGTTGTTGTTGTTGTTGTTGTCGTCGCTACCTAAATTCAGACAGGCGTTGCCGCATCATTATCAACCGATTGTGCAGTGAATATACCTTCCAGCTACCGTATCCTGTCGCCAGCTCAACACAATTTGATGTACCGGAAAGCGACGCACACATCAAAATGTTGTATTGCCCCATCCGTCTATCCGATACCCCTTTTATCTACACTCAGCAAAAATTTATACAGGTTTCATCTTCAAATTTCACATCACATTTCGATCTTAAATATTCCTAAATTAACTTTGAAGCAACTTTGGCTGAAAAGCAAAAATAATAAGAAAATATCGCTTAAATTAAGCACAAAATACTTTTTTTTCAAAAGAGACTTCATCAGAATTTAAGAGTTAAATTATTAGTTTAAGAACACACAAGGGAGTTGAAATAAGAATTTGGTTTTTATGCTTAGGCGCATTTTTGCAACTTGATTTAAGCGTAAATTGGAGTCTCGTACTTTGAAACATTGAGATAAA
This sequence comes from Drosophila nigromelanica, assembly GCA_004149465.1. Lineage (NCBI taxonomy): Eukaryota > Metazoa > Arthropoda > Insecta > Diptera > Drosophilidae > Drosophila > Drosophila nigromelanica. Next base: position 14,014 of record SCDS01000709.1, read on the forward strand.
AAAAATAGAAATTTAAAATCTCTAAAAATAGTTATTGAAATAAGAATTTCATATTTACGTTTAAAAATCCCAACCTAGACGGACTTTCACAAAAAAAAATAACGTAAGACGCATTTTGAGAGTATTTGTGCTTATTTTAAGAATAATCTAATATTTATTTTAGAACCAGTTATTAAAAAAAAATTGATGGTAAAAAATATCTCAACTAACAAGAAAATCTAAGTTAAACAGTATACCAATATATATGCTTCAATTCGGCACAAAGTTATTCAATTTTTTCGAGTGTAGCAATTTCAACGGTGTTGCATCTGTCTGGATTTGTTGGTGCGGCCGCGTCTTTGATGTCACTAATTGTTAATTAATGAAATGCAGGCGGCATGTGGCGTGCCCAGGCATATGTATTACCTGGGTAGATTAGCGCTTAACTTGGCCAATGCATATGGCCCGATTACCTGAGCCCAGCAAGCGCCGCTTGTGTCAGTGAGTTAATTCGACTCGCAGCATAAAAATGGAAATTAAATGCCAGTTTTATATCAGACGAAGTCATCACAAATCTTTCAACTATAATTATTTGCATTTTTTATTTATAAAAAAGGCAAAATTATAGGTAATAAAATATAAGGAAAAGTAGAAAAAATCTTAAATCTTAAAAGCTTAAATACTTTTTTAATTAATTTTTAACTAGCGGAAAAATTATCAAGAGGAAATCTATTAGCCTGGCGATAATATTATTTTCTCCAAACTATAAATAAGAAAAATAAAAAAGCGATATTTACTGCAATAAATGTTGGAAAACTCATGAAAATTGCATGTAGTTTATTTGAAATCTAAAATCAGCGCTAACAATAAAACTTTAACGAATATGTTTTTCGACCACAACTTCTGTTAGGTGAAACCTAAACGAATTACGAATAACACTTGGATATCTCCCAAAGTTTAAATTCGCTTATAAAGCGGGCTACACAGAATTTGTAATTCCCTCAGTCCCTTCTTCTTCTTTATAAGTTGGTTGCTCCACAAAACTGAAAACTGACTGAAAACTTTGCATAAGAAACACACTATTGTGTGTGTGAGTGTGTTCGTTTGTTTGTGTGTGTGCATCATCTGTTGACAGCAAAAGTAACTTAAGATCCCACAACCAAGTCATGTGACTGAGTGTAGCTGCATTTCTCAAGCGTTTCAGTTGTCTCCAAGGTGCTTATCGATACCGATCCCCGAGGAGGAGTTCGATGCCAGAGCCGCACCTTCAGCTTGCACGCCTGATGCACTTTTACATCTATCATGGTTCGGTTTGATACCCTTCAACCCCCCAACTAACTAAAAAGTAAAACCGAGTAAAGAGTGCCCGACCAGATGATATCCTACATCATGCAAAATTTAGGTGCATTAAAGAACTTAATTTTAACTTATTATTAAAAGTTAGCGTCTCAACCTCAACAGCGGGATATGCGCGCGGTATTAGTGTTAAAAATCGATATTTATCGATTTCGGAAAAATAATTGTGGAGTTTCGTTTATTGGTGTAAGATATAAGAACACCCACAAAGAAAATCTGGCGTTTCTAGCAATTGCATTTAGATATGCTGAAAATTAAGGCGATAAATCGAAATTTATCGACATTATCGATAACTTTAAATAAACGTGATTTGTCAATCTATGATATTTGTCTAACAAAAACTGATATTTATTTTCTCCAAAGCCATAATGCTGCGTTCTGGGTTAGAAAACCCACCTTTACCCATTTTATAATATGGTAAAGGGTATTAAAAAATAGATACGCTAAAGCATATTTCATTTTCAGCATCAACGAGGCAAAAGTTTTTCAATATCCCAGAGACGCATCTCCACCTGGCCACCCGCGACTCCAGCTGCCTTTGAAGCCAAGCCAAAACGCCTCACAATCCCCTACCAGCCCCACAATTCCCGCACCCCCCCGCACACCATATGCGCGTCTCGGGCTACAAACTGTGTCATCAGGCGGCGTTTGTCGCATAACTTTTATTGAACTGTCGCAATAGATATAGAAGGCTGCGGGCAACAGTTTGGCAGAGGTGACAAGTGGCAAGTCAAAAGCCGCAGACATTTGTATAAATTATTACAGTTGCATGCGTTGGCGCCTCGGGGAGTATTTGACTATTTGACTATATCCCCCCCGACCGCCGCGATATGCATTTATGATTGCATCTGACATTTGCACAAATCCCCTTTGAACTTGCTGAAAGCGCGACGCAACAGCTGACGCTTTTCCCGGGGCGTGAAAAATGTTTTGCTATTTTTGCGTTTCTTTCACCAATTGCAGTCATGTTGTTTCCAGCAGCTCTTTGCTTTGGCATTTGCACGACACAATCATTAAATAGCCATGGCCAAGTGCTGACAACAACAACAACAACCACAACAAATTACAAGCGCACATTGTCAACGTTGCACTTTAGGCGACATAAATTTCATGTACATGGCCAGAACGCGACACAGGGCAACAAAAACCCAACTAGCAAAAGTACTCGAGTAGAGTATGCACGACCAGCAGTCACCCTGTAACCATAAAAAAAAAGTTTACATTTCTCCTCTCCACACTTTGTTAAATACACTATTAAATAACTTTCTGTGTTTATTATCAAAGTGTGCAAATACCAAACATTAAATAATGGTAATTGGAGTTGTGTTAAGTTGAATTCAGTTAAATTAATTTTTACACCTATATTTCTAAGATTTCGATCAGAAAAATTAAATTAAATTTATTAAATTAAAATTATTACATTTAATTTACATTACATTACAAAGCTTTAAAATCTTCAAAAACAACGCTTAGGGAACAGAAGCAGGAAATCGATATTTATCGATTATATACAGGCAGGAGAGCTATCGAGAAAATATTGAAAGTCTGTAGCTCTTATAATCTCTAGGATAAAGGAAGAGAAAAGCAGGCGAGCAAAAGGACAGACAAACGAAGGGCAGAACAATAAAAGAATATACAAATAGAAGAAAACAAAACAAAGGAACTGATGAACAGAAGCGCCGGTGAATAGAACAACTGCGGCAAGCAAATGGGCATATACATAAATACATAATGATATAATATATTAACTGCAATCAACCCTTTTTCAGCACTTCCATAGGGTATAATAAAAAGCGGTTCGCAGCAGCAGCCATGAGGTGTCAATGTACAATTGCAAGAACAACAACAACAGCAACAACAATAACTGTTGCAGCAAGGCGCTGGCAAAACAAAGACGCGATTGTTGTTGTTGCTGTTGTTGTTGTTGTTGTGGCATGCCAAATGTGGACACGACGCCGCCTCACAATGTGGCCCAAGCCCTTGCGTTCGCCTTCACCCTGCTCCTGCTGCTGCTGCTCCTTTTGCTGCACGACGCAGCGATTTCAAAGCATTTCTTGCTGTTCTATTGACACACGCGACGTATGAGTAACGTCTTGGAATGTTGCCGCCGTCAACGTTGTCGTCGTCGTCGTCGTCGTGGCCGTCGCCACATTCCGTAATTACGCAGCATTAGCACAACAAATCGAGCGAACATTGCATTGCATTTAATTAGTGGCAGCAGCAACAGCAGCTGCAGTTGGAGCTGGAATTGCTGCTGCAGCAGCAGCCACAGCAGCAACTGCAGCGAGACCAACAGCGAACATGTCAAGGAACATTGTTCGCATAATTCATAATTGAATTGCAATCGCTGCTTGCGTGAAGGCTACATAAATTTTAACAGTGATTTTGCTGACACTGACAATGAGATTGAATTATATTATATGCCATATTCCGGTTTAAGTTAACGCCACAAAAATTTGTTGAAAATCAACAAAAAATGAAAAGAGTTTTTTAATAACATTGTACTAAAATCTTTTAAAGGAATATACCTAATTTAACAAATATAGCTAGTGTATTTCTTGTTTCTTTTTAAGCCAAGAAAATTGATTAAAATTTAATTAGGATTTTTTGTTTTTGTATCTTGTCAAAGAGCTTTTTATGCGAATAGTAGGTGGAAACTATTCATTATAAAAATCTAGATTGCGATTACAAACACTACAGAAATTTGATTTATTTTGAAAAGGAAACAAAAATATTATTATATTTTGATTATAGTCTCAATCTCAGATCGTTAAAACCCTGTTACTCAGTTCGATTCTGAATTGTTAGACACATTAGCTATTATTTTTTGTTAATAGCATTTAATGTCAATATAGAAATAGTTTCGGATAACTAAATGAAAAAGCTGTTGAAGTTCATAAATTCAGTTAAAACAGTAACCAGCCGGAGTCAAACTCTGAGGCTGACTTTTTTGCGTTCAATGTTGTTGTTGTTGTTGTTGTTGTTGTTGTCGTTGTCTCATTGTTGGCTGCGACTTGGTCGCTTTATTCTCAGCGTTGTCGTTGCTTCGTCGTTGATGTCAAGCCAAATGCGGTGCACATTTTAAGTCTCATTGTATCTATTGTTGTTGTTGTTGTTGTTGTTGTTGTTGACAGGGCGCGCCTACTTCTACCATACGTACTACATGCCACATGTCGGCACATGAAACTGGGCTGCGCATTGTCACGTAACAGGCAGGCGGGTAGACGGACAGTCAGACGATCCCGAATCTCACATAGGTCCCGCTGTACCGTTAGTTATCACTCTGTTCAACTGCTCAACTTGAAGCTCTCTCTCCGTATTTTATTACAATTCAGCAAGCGCGGCCACCCAGGCGGCAATCCGAGCCCAAAAGTTCAAAGACTGTTGACATTTTGTGCCGCTGTTGTTTGCGCCGCATGCAACAACCGATTGATATAAGCGCTTCCAGAGAGTCGCATTGAGCACCATGTGTCCCATTGGCGATTGAATTTCACAGTAACTGCATGTAAGTCACAGAAAATATGAACTCAACGAATACAGAGAATCAACAAAAGTGTTTGTGCTGCGGGTTGCTGAACGATGGGATACCCTGTAGCCAGATATTCAAAGTATTCTAGTTACAAAATATGTATGCTAGCTAAAGTGTAACAAAACTCTATTCTTTTATCTGATTATGGCATTACTTAAATTTTTGAGAATCGCATACAGAGGCCATCGTTAAAAACACAAATAACAAAAGTGATTAAAAAAAGAGGAAGGAAAAGAGATGAGAGTGAACAATGGAGGAAATACAAGATAGTTAAAACAAAAAAAAAACACCAACATAACCCGAACGATATGTAATTTAACTTAACAAAATTTGACAATATAACAACAAATGTCCTTGCAACAACGTTTAAGCAAATTATCTTTTAACCCAAAACAAAAAACCGAAATATTATATAAAATTCTTTAAGGAATTACTCTCAATATTTTGAGAATCGTATAGAAAGGTGTTGAGGTCGGAAATAAATTCTTCTAATGACAACTTGTTGATACAACTCTCGCTGACTTTCAATGGGTATAATGAATATTAGAAAACAAACACAGCAATAACAAGTCGAAACGGCAGACATGAGACATGGGACACTTTTATAAGGCAATCAGCCAACACAGCAGCGTCCTCGGTCTATCCAAAAAAAAAAATATATATATATATTTCCAAGCGATTTAACAATGAATTTCGTAACAAAATCTCTAAGAAAATAGAAATAAAAGTACCCACAAAAGACAAACACGGACAGAAGCCGACAGACAGCACTGCCAGACCGTCGTTATAGAGTTAGCTTGACGGCAGCTCTCGCATAATATCAATTTCAATAAACTAACAAGCAAATGTGTGTGCAAAGTGTGTGTGTAAATGGGTGTGTGTGGGTGTGGGTATCGCTGGCTAGATAAGAACTTATAGTGAGCACTTGGATATGAGCCAGTCATATGTTCCGTCTGGCAAGTTGTCTTTGCCAATAGAAACGTGAAAGGGAACGGGAATGGGAAAGGAAGTGCAGTAGCTGAAACAGACAGCATATAAAGGTAAATTTCAATTGTATGAAATGAGACACTGAACGCAGTTAAAGACGGTGAAAATAGCGCAGAAGTGGAATTAAATGGAACAAGACAAAAAAAAAAGAATTAAAGCAAAGCTGTATTCAAGAAAAATTAGTTTACATAGAAAAAAACGTAGTAAAAAAAATATAATTATAAAATAGTTTTTATAATAAATATATAAATTTAAAATTGGGACGATTACTAATAAAACTGGCTTAGGCTTTTATTAAAAATTTAGTTTCAAACTTAAGTCGTTTCATTTTTTAAATATACATATAATACATGACTTTTTATTTATTTAATTTTTCTATAATTTTTCCTTTCCTTTACCTTTACGCTAAAAGTTGCCGTTACCACAGAAAAAGAACTTGCCAATAACAAAAACAAAAACATGAAAACAAATTTGTTTTGCCTTGTTAGCAGTTCTTTCCCCTTTTTTTGTTGGCTATTTTGTATTGCAGTTGCAGTTCTTAAAGTTTTGTTGTTTTATTTTTTAGGCACTGCCATTTGCCACGTAAAGATAAAAACTTTTGTTGTGCCCAAGAACAAGAAGTGCAATAAAAATGGGTTTTTTACCAAAAAAAAAAAATTTTTTATCGAACTAAACTTTAAGTTGATTTGAGGCAACAGCAAGTTAAACCAGATATCTGTGCAAGTGCTTTTTTCCTATGTAGAAAGTTTTGACAAGAGCATAAACGACGCACAAAAGCATGCTATGAAATTTGTCACTCTTCAGAGTTGTTGTTGCTGCAAGTGCACAAAAAACATTTTGATGCATTCGTGTATGACAAGCTAAATTAACATGTTGGGTGTGCCCGAGCTGCGAGAAATTGCAAGAGAATTATAATGCCAGATAAGCCAGTTGCTGCTTGCTGTTATTATTTGTGTTGCTGCTGCTTCCGTTGCCACTGCTGACATTTTGCAACTTATGCAAAAGCAACTTTTACATGAAGTGCCAAATGTCAGCACATTTGTGCTGTTAAATTAATGCACAGCCAACATGGCGTATACTTGTTAAATGCAGAGCAGCAACATCCACATCAACAGCAGCAGCAGCAACATCGACAGCAACAGCAACAGCAACATTTGCATAGCTTAAACTCAACTTGACTTGGGGAACTTCTTTAATGCAGAACTCAACTGCAGTTTTTTCCTCAGGCTCTCATTCAGTTTTATAGCTAGTTGGCTGCCTGGTGCTTTGGCTGATTACCTGAATACCCTGTTTATAATATGCAATAAGGTTTAACCATATGCATATATATTCTCTATTAACTTGAACTTTGAATATCTACTTATTTATAGATTTATGTGTTAAAAGGATCAACATTTTCTTTCGATAGATTTAATAATCAATAAGTTAAGATCATCTATTCTATCGTTAGGGTTTTAATGTTGTATAAGGCTTTATAAGCTTTATTAGCAATTTAAATAAAAACTATCGATAGTTGAAACCTGCTATGCAGATAACGACTAGAGGGTTATCGATAGTAACATACGATAGATACATTAAATCTAATAGTTTTGAAGAACAACAATTTTCTGATTTCCCTTAATGTAAATGTTTTAGCATTAAAAACTTACTAGAAATATTTGTATAAAAATCAAGCAGCAGTCGATGATGGTAACTAGAAAACTATCGATAACATATCGATAACATAAATCGGTACTATCGATAAAAATTAGGAATAGTTTTCGAACACAACCATTAGCTTACTTCCTATCTTTATATGTTTAACCTTTGAAAATGTACAGGGTATATTTAAGTCGATGACACTTAACTTACGCTCCTCAGGGCGTTACCCGTTTTCTTTAGAATGTTGCAATTGCTTTGTTATCCACAACTGACAGCCTTTTGTGCCTTGGCTTTGAATCTAGGTGAATAGCGAGCGGAACAAGTGAAGCGGCAAAGAAACTGCAGAAAAAGGAGCGAAAAGTTGGCAGCTGTGGTAATGCCACAACCTTAACCCAATTTGCAACAGCTACGCTAGCAATTAAAAAGCACTTCTCTTTTTTTGGCCAAAAGCGAAATATCCGTTTCGCCAGCTTTAAAATGAATATGCTGAAAATCTGTTAACGATTTGCAACTAATAGGCAAAGGCTTAAAATTGCATTAAAACTTTTTCAAACTGCACACACATGAGTGTAGCTGTGTGTGTGTGTGTGAAAATTCAATAAGCCAAAACTTGTTGGTAAAAGTTTTGCAGCCAGCGGCAGCCTTTAAGCCAGCTATAAAAGAGGCTCTTAAAGCAAAAGTTTAACAAGACACAGACCGCAAAGTGTGGAAATATATTATGGTTAAAATATATACATATATACATAGTATATATGTTTACATACATACGCAAAGTAAGGCGAAGAAATCATGAGCATTAGCATAAACTTAAAGTGACCAATTCGGTAAAAGTTCTGGCCAAGAGCTGCTAAAAGGGTTTTGGCTTGCCAACTTTAGTTTTATACCCTGGCGGAGGGTTTTTTAATTTTGTTACGAAATATGCATCAATAATGTATATATTCTTGAGCAGTAGCAACAATCAAGTTAACCGGTCAAAATTTTGTTTTTTTTATAAAAACTTTCTTCTTCATTAAGATATTCTAACTAAACTCGGAAAATTAGAGTGTTATTTTGCTCTACGAAATCTTATGAATATCGGATATCTGTAAGATAAAGTTACAATTCGGTCTAAAATAAATAAAATATATGTAACAAAAATAGTTTTGTTTTTTAAGATATCTAGATCTTGTTTGACAATAGAGAGTGTCAATATGCCGGCAAATATTATTAATATCGTACATCTACAAATTATAATAAAAACAGTCGGTCGAAAAATAAGTTTTTATATAAACAACTTTTTTTTGTTGAATTAAACTTAAATATTGTGAGGATTTAAGCTAAATATCGCGAACAAACTTAATTTTCGTGTAATTAACACAGGTAATCATAAATGCAAGGGTATTTAAATTTCGGCAATGCCAAGTCAAATGTTCTTTCCCGTCTCTTTTGTTCTAACAAGCTTTCAACTTTGCTTTCAACTCTTTGGCAGATGCTGTAAGGTGTGGACAGTGAGGCAAAACCCATGGCCATGCAGGATATACGACTACGTCTCGAGCCGCAACATAGTACAGCCGTGTTTTCCAACACTCCAACAACAGCAGCAGCAGCAGCAGCAGCAGCAGCCGCAACAGCAGCAGCAACAACAACAACAGCAACTGCCTCGAAAGAGGCCAGCGCGGAAACAACGCTCATTGAAACTGGCGACAGGAGCGACTCGCCCACTGCGCGGCCAGTGGCCCAGCTAAACTTCAGGTAAGTTGCAACGCGCAAAATTAAGTAAACTTGCCACTGAACCCCTCAACCAATCCCACAGTCCGGCAAGTGCGAGCACACAGCAGCAGCAACAGCAGCAGCAACATTACTATCAGCATCATCATCATCATCATCAGCATCAGCATCCGCGAGCGACGCCGCGACATCACGTGGAGCAGCTGCAGCTGCTGCACAGCCATCACGCACACAGTCACAATGCCGCCGAGCAGCAGGTGCCCCGTTCGCCCAGCTCCGAGGAGGATAATTCCCCAACTGAAATGAATAATTGTCGTCGTTTGGTTGATAAACCACCGCTGGTGAGCATAGCCATGACTTCAATCTGCTCCAGGTTTTTATACTCGTTCACGTAGAGTGAAAAGAGCATATTGGATGTCCGTCTGTCAGTCAGTGTGATTTAATCGATATATCTCCCTTAGTTTTTAAGCCAGATACATAAAATTGATTAGAGACATTATTTCTCTATGGATCGCAAATTTTGAAATCGAGTCAAAAAATTTACAAAATCAAAATTTTTTTTAATAACAATAATAATTAAGAGCGTTTTTGTCTGTTATTATCTGTTGTTCTACTGTGAACGAGTATTGCGCAGTTGGTTACACCCAACTGCAACACTGTTACTTGGTTTTTTTTTCTTGCTCTCCCCCATATTAACCATTGGACAAACGCACATTGTGCGACATTGCGACATTGTCCTGGCAATCATGTCCTTTATGTTGTTTTTGGTGGCCTGCATAAATCTGCTTACGTTGATGATTTCTGTGATTGGCGAACAGAAATGTATTCAATTTGAATTGCCAATACAGCTGCCAAGGCAAATAAACTGCCAAATTGAGATGAAGGTCGGGCTAAAAGTGAACAAATTGCAGCAACAACAAAAAATGGTTGCATACTTTCAGGCGTTTTTTCTGTGCAACCGCAAGGAAGTCAGAAAACTAGTTTGAGAAAGTGAAAAAACGAAACTTTCAAGAAATATCATTAATATTGGCTACTTGGCAAATATATTGAGTTGTTAAGGGAAAAGTTGTTAAATAGCAAAAGCATTTATAAAAAATGGTAGATAACCAAGTAATAAATTGATAAATCTGTCAAAATTACAAGCTTGTAATATTAATATCGAATTTAATTTAACTTTACTACTACATTTTCTTCAAATTTAATTACTTGAACAACCAACAGGAACTGAAGATTCACTTGAATTTAAACTATTGAACAACTTACAATTGCTTTTGACAGGAACATAAGTGGAATAAATTTAAATTTAAAATCTCGAACAACGAACATGAACATTTGGCTGCAGCATAAATAACTTCTTGAACAACTAGCAATAAATTTTGACAGGAGCATAATATTTTATTAAAATGTTTCTTCCTGAACAACTAAAATGTTGAACGGGAGATAGTTAAATCTTATTTAAATTGAAATGTAACTTCTTGAATTAAATAGGATTTTTTTATTTTAAATTAAATTTAACATTTTTCTTTTAAAAAATCAAAAATGTAATTCAACTGGATAACTTCTGATAATTCTGAGAAACTTAAAGAAATGATCGTTTATTTTTTCTTTCGTTTTTTCTTTCTCGTTGCACTACTATTAAAACATCTTTGCATTCTAGTAATAAACTTTAAGTTTAATATTAACTAAAAGGTCTTCAACTTGTTTTCTCGCTCTCTCTCTCTCTCTCCCATTCTCTCTCTCTCTCTCTCTCTTTGGCAAACAAATTGCCATCACCCGTAAATCAAATGCAATTTAGGCAGCACTTCGAACGCAGCTTGGAATGGCGCACTTCAAAAATGTGTTTGCCACTAAACAAGACCCAAAAGCGTTCATTAAATTAATTTGCAAAAATGCAAATTTCCAGCTAACGGCACTTTGGCACGCGCCGGCGGCAATTTCCAACAAGCAGCAGCAGCAACAACAACAATAATTGGAAAACTGAAGTGCAACGCGCCATTTTGCAGTGCATTCTCTCACACTCGAAACACAAACGCCCACTCTCTGAGAGAGTGTATGTGTGTGTGTGTGTGTGCGTGTGTGTGTGTGTGTGTGTGTGTG
>SCDS01000710.1:0-25262 GCA_004149465.1 Drosophila nigromelanica
GAAAATGAACAAGGGGGGAGTACATGATATTTTCACAAAAAAATGAAAAAAATTTTATTTTCTAAAATGCGTATATTTTAAATGCAGAACTAATCTAGATGACAAAACATAACCAAAATATAGATCCGAGAACTTCACATGTCAAAATTGCGTGGGCGAAATTAAATTAAAAATATTTTGTAAATGTGTCTATGATTTTCGTTAAGCTAAATTTGTATGACTGTCACGTGGATGACCCTGCAATTGATCATTTGAATAAAGTTTTACTCACATGTTGGGCCAGCGACAGGCGATAGAGTGCATCACACCACAAGCTGTACATTTCGGCCTGTTTGCGGCGATGGCCGAGTTTGTCCCGGAACTGTTTGGCTCGCTCCGCCGGCGACACAGTGCAGCCCTCCTTCTCCGACGTCGGCAGCGTAGGCAGCGGCGGCAATGAACTGGGTGGCTGCGGCACATCCAACTTGGCATCGCCACCGTTTTGGAAGACCTCAACGATGACGTCCAAGAGCTGTGTATTGACGCGCCACGGTACGCTGGCCAGCTGGTTTAGCGAATCGAGTGCCGGATAGAGCTGCTGCGGATTGGAGGCGCGTATGCGCTCCCACTGCTGCACAGCCTGATGCGGCAGTCTGATCAGCTCCGACTTGTTCAACAAGTAGCCGCCGTTATGCGGTGTGCTCCAGGGCTGCGGCGGACACAGCATGGGTACCAAATTCGAGTCGAAGGTGAGCGTCTGTTGACGCGAGGCGCGCAGCAGTCGCGAGAGCACCGGATGCGGCTTCACCTCCTCCTTGACCAGCCGGCCCTGATTGCGGAAGAGCGTATAAAAGGCAGGCAACAAATTCTGTGGCGTCACTGTGCCCGTTGCCGCCGCCTTCGCTTTGCCCTTCTGGCGCATAATGTGCGCATCGATCTTAATGTCACGCATAAGTATGTTGTAGAGGAAGCGACCGACGCCGCTGAGCACATTCGTGGGCCATGGCACCTCCGGCAGATCCATGGAGGGCCCACTGTGCCGCTGTTCGTGCACCAATCGCTGCCACATCTGGCGCGTATTGTCCTCGGTGCGTCCGCTGTCCCACAGGTCACAATACGCGCTGTATATGTCGCCAATCTTCTCCAGCGTGCCATTGTGTTTCTTCTGTTCGATTTGATAGCATTTTTGCACCTTCTGACCCAACTCCTTGTACAGCTGGCCCACCGTCGGACTGAATGTCTCCGAGCCCTCGGCCAGTTTAAACAGCTCCTTGATGAGTATGTCCGCATAGTGATTCGTGTCGAGCACTTTCAGGTACGTATAGTAGTTCATATAGCCGTGCGGCTTAAAGCGCACCTGGGCACGCAACGTGTTGAGATCACGCACAATCGCTGCGGAGATTTGTTTGCGCCAGTTTTGTTCCAACTCTTTCAGTTTGCCACGCTGCAAATATCAAAAATATTTATATTTTTAATGGGAAAAATATAGGAAATTCAAATATAGGAAAATACGCTGTAAATAGCTCCTATCGTGCATTTGCAACAATCATTTGTTTACACCATGACTGCAAAGCTAATAATCAGTTATAACAAATGTTTCGTTTTGTTTTTTGGCTTAACATTTTTCAAGATTAAGATAACCATTTTTTAAAATATATATTTTGGTTAGACATCAGGTACGGCTGATTTGAACCGTGGTGATAAATCGACATTTATCAATTTTGCAGAAAAGGTAAGCGTATCGAAAAGTCAGTAATTCAAGTTTTATATAAAGCAATTTACACTTTAAAATATAGACCTATGGTATCCAAGATACAAGCGTTTATATAGATGGACAAAACTAAACGGGTCCTACTGTTTGTATTGTCTTAGAATATTTATATATAGGAGGTAGTTTCTTCTACATTTATAACAGTACACCTTTACTTACAGTTTAACAATGGCTAAAACGAAAGACAGAAACTTACGCAATACTCGGCATTGGAAAACGGCTTGGACTTCTCAATGGATTTAATGGTGATGCAACCATCCAACTCCACTTGTAACTGCTCGCGTGCCAGCTGTTCCAGTTGTTCCTTACTAAAACCACGTTTCGATCTCATAATGACCGAATCATCCTGAGCCGCTGTCTCCTCCTCTGCGCCCACGGGCGGCACTTGTGCATTGAGCTCGTTGAGCAGCTCATTATCGTAGCCTAGCTGGGGCGGTACATATACCGGCGTAAAGTCTGCACGCACTCTCCTAATGGCATCCAGTGCTATGTCCCGCTGATCCGATACAAATTTAGAGCGATCCATTATTTGATTAAGACTGAAGCCCTGCTGCTCCGCCTGCGCAATGTGCTGCTCAATCCACTGCTGATTCTGTGCATCCGACTCCACGCGTCCTAGACACTCGAATAAAGCCGCATACGTTTGCTCGCTAAACGCCAGTCCGTCCTCGTGGATAAGCTTGCACAGCTCCTGACAACGCTCAAAGGAACCCTTGCCCGCATAGCCGTGCAACAGAATATTGTACAGATCGATGGTAATGTGACTGCTGTTCTGTTTCTGATGTTGTGCGCTGTTCTTCTTGACGCGACTGCGATAAGCAAAGATGGTGGAGAGAGCGCGGTTCAGCATGTTGGCCGAGACGCATACGTTCAAATATGTGGTTAAATTGATGAGCAGAGCACGCTGTTTGGCCAGACGTTCTTGCTCCTCATTTATGTGCACCTTTGACTTAAAGCTGGAGCTAGTTGGAGGAAAAAAGTGAAAGATTAGAATAATATGGGAAAGTTGAAATGTGCCTGGCGGGATTGGTTAACAAATTGAAACACAAACCGTTTCTTGGACTTGGGCGTTACGGCATTAACATTAGGCAGATTAACAACTGGCACTTCTTCCGTTTGCGACTCCTGGACATCAATATACGGCTCAATGGTTTCAAAGGGATCCAACAATTCAGACTCAGCTGCACACTTTGGTGCACTTAAGCTACAAATGTATAAATATTAGTCAATTACAGTTAATTTAACTCTCAGCTAGCCGCACCCAAAGCTCGCCAAATCCGCTTCGACATGATCTTGTCGCTCATTCTCCATTCCTTCAATGATGTCGCGATAATTGTAAAAGCTTTTTAGTATCTTATGCACCTCCTCGGGATTGGCAATGATCTGTTTGGTGTACGTCTCTTTACCAAAGAATATTAGCGGCTTGTCATCGTACATGCCCGCCTCCAGTATGGAGCTATCGAGTGCATCCATATCGATTTTCTGATATTCCATTGGTTGGCGCTGTGCGGCCTCCTCGCTGCCCGTTTTGCCCTTTTTCAGAGCACGTCGCTCCTCCCGCGCACGCTTTTCCAGTATTTGCATTTGTGTTTTTTGTATGAATTCGGCGAGCTTTTTGGATTTTAAACGCTTTACGCGCGATTTGCGCTCACTGGCAGTGAGTTCGGTGACTGCAATTTTGATATATTAGTAAATATTGTTTAAAATGTGGCTTATTCGTGTTGCATACCCTCCAGCAGCTCCACATATTTGGCATAGCGCGGTTTGCGCAAACGTTTCTTTTTGGCCAGCGCCAAGGAGTCTGTTTGTGTGGGCGTGGTGGACTGTGTGCGTGAAGATAATGTTGCTGTTGCTGTATCAATTAATTATTATTAATATAATGCGCTTAATGCTTAATAAACTTAGGTACTTACTTGTCGGCGCAGGGCGGTAAAGCATTTGATAATATTCCTGATATTGCGTTAAATTGTGCTCAGCGCCGCCGCCGCCGCAGCAGCAATTGGTTGTCGCTGGTGTTGACAGCCGCAGCGCACGTTGCATGGATGTGGCGCGGTTACCACACAACAAACGATACATTTTGGTGATGCAAGCGCAACGTCTTTGCACAAAATTTCTTTAATTTTCACACAAAATTGTCCGCTGCTTGCATAATATTTTGTTGTCCATTGCGCGTTTCACGTGTTGGTGACAACCAGGGCTGCATTAGCAGTGCCCCAAAACGATTGTATCGATTGATTTTATAATCGAACTGGAGCTGCCAACCTGCGTAATTAATAAATTTAAATTTATATTTGCCAATCATTGATTTTAACGTAAAAAATATATTTTAATAAAACATATAAGTAAATATATATTTGTTCTAATACACAACAAAAAAAAAAAAAGGAAAAATCCTTACAATGCCAAAGAAAGGCAAACTGGCCCCTACAGAAAATGTCTTCAAGCCGCTGCCGCCGAATATATTTCTCTACATACAGTTGGCACACATCGATACACCGCTCAACATAATAGATCCACTGGAAATACAATTAGATCAGGGCGGTAGTCTAATTATCAAGTGTGTCGAGCAATACAACACCGAGGGCATCATTTCACAAGATGAGTTCCACTTGAAGCCCACGTATACGTTGGTCCTGCAGCAGGATAATGTCGATCGGATCAATCATGCGACCGATAATCCGTTGTTGATAAAGCTGTATATGCGCAAAACCGAGGAGCCACCAATTTACGAGGAGGAGGAGATGGAATTGGAGGTGGAATCATCTCAACTACTAAATATGCTATTTGACAAAATTGGTCAGGATGACGACGAAAATGAGATATTCGACTATGAGCCAAAGGTTGAAATGGTGTTACTTTCTGTGGGCTATCTCGATATCATAAAGCTCTTCGGACGTCATCGGTGCATGTTGCGGGAGGAACTCACTCTCTATCCGGTGCCAGAGTGTCCCTTGGAATTGCGCTGCACTGTGCGCACCGAATGGCATTTGTATACCCTGGTGCCCATCGCGAAGCAGTTGACCTTCACCAACATGGCGTACATCACATTCGAGTCCATATATAATCTGAAGGAGGAGGATACGATTGATGTGAATACCCTGAACGTGCAGCTGAGCTTTCGATCGATGACGCCACTGGATCGGAACGAATACCATGTTATACCCTGGTGCAGCTACAACAAATTTACCGAAACAGTCATCGATAGGCAAGATACTCGCCATGTGTTTGAGTACTTTCGTAACAGTGTGCCGAACAGCGCCTGCACGGGCCTCAAGTCCACCATGGAGGTGCAAATGCATCAGCTTTTCGCAAAGCTAATGCGCTCGGAAAACATGGATGTCAACTTCGATTTAATCAATCCGAGAGAGGATCTGGCCCTCGTCTGCAATACATTTCATCGATTTTTACTCACCAATACGATGTCGGATATCCTGTCCGCGACGCTCGCCTGGCGCCGTTATGTCATTGTTGTTGACGTCTGGAATGTGGCGACAATTGAGAAAAAAATCGGTAAAAAGGTGATCAAAGAAATTGGCAATCAGAAAGTATTCACTGGCGTGCTAGATCCAGCTATTCTCATATTTCCTGATGGTACGTAGCAACAGTAATTCCTAACTTTGATTTTTATTTTGATACCCTGTTATCGAGTAGAGTGGAGCATATTGCTCTTGTGCATTTGTATGTAACAGTCAAAGGAATACCACAATCAAGTTTATTGATATAAAATATTTTACTTTTTCACAAATATACTACGCAATGTTGGTAACAGATTATGTTTTAAGTGAGTCCCATTTTTTTGCAGTGCAATCGATTCGGTTCGCTGTGGAACTGAAATACTTGGTTCCCAAGAAGAAGGGCCGTAATTCGCAGATTTCGGCAATGGTGCACATGGATAAGCCCACATTTTGCATTATCAAAATATGCCTACTGGCGCCGCTGGGCGAGGTCTACGAGGAGCTGAAGGCGTTCCGCGGGACCTTCATTAGCCAGAATCGTTTGCTCTTCTGCGACAGTCTTCCGCCCAGTGTACGCCCACCGTCCATAGCCGAGCTCCAGTCGATAGCCTACGCAAGCTTCGATGCGTTCATGCGCGATACGATACGCTACATTGTCAGTAGGAAAGTGCACGGCGTGGAGGAGAAGAGGAACCATTTCTGTTGCGCCTTGCAGAATCTTACCAATATAATGTTTAAGTTGATCGGCTGTGATTTCAATTTGCGCGAACGCACGACCACCAATTACGATTTTACGGTCAGTGCCCAATCCCTGATCTAATCCATCTGAATCTATATCATTTACTTCGTCCATAGAATCTGTGTGCCCTCGCCTACACTGAGCTGGAGGAGCGGGCTCATAATCTGCTGGAGAATATCGAAGAGGAAGGACTCGATGAGCTAATCGTCGACCAGAGCTTGAGGGATGAACAGCTCATCGAATATATGAATGCCATAAAATTTCTGAACGCCGCCGGGGACACTCGTATGGCCAATTTTTTGTACGAAAAGGTAAGGTAAAGTTAAGCATCATAAATCATATACACAATGTATATGATTTAATATTTACATATACATATATATGTTATATTTGTGCTGTCCTGGCTGTCCAGAAAAGTTTTAAAGCTAAATGCATACAAATTTTTCACACGGAAAAAATTATTGACTAAGCGAAATCGATCTAATCTACATATATATATTTTGGTAGTGAGTAAACCGCAAAATCCATATCTCCCACAATTTTGGAGCTAGAGTCACTTTTCCAAAACAACAATACAGTTTTTTTTTCTACTGTTTAAAGCTGTTATTACACTATGAACGAGTAATCTGCAGTCGGTCGCATCCGAATGCAACGTTCTAATTGTTTTTATTCTGTTATATCATCTATATAAATGACATCTGATAAATTACAAATACTCTTAAAATGCATATATCAATACTCATTAATTTATCAAAATGAATAGCTCAAAAATGTTCTATTAAATTATTTATTTTTTCCAGGAAAAATTGAACAATTCTAGCAATCTCTTTACATTCGATCTTATCGCAAAGATGGAGCGCGGTGATTTTGCGGGTGCCAAACAATATTGGAAGACGAATCAATTAGATATTGGATACGAATACTTTCTGTAAGCTATAGATACAGTGAAAGCTCCGTTGAACAGACACCAACCGTTCCAAGCAGTTGTACTTGTTCGCATTAGATTAAAAACGTATTTTTAGATGACAAACAGGTGATAGTGCTCTAGTCGGGAACGTCTGTCGAAAAAAACCCTGACTCCATCTGTGATCTATCGATACAAACATTTAAGCCCCTTTACTTTCATAATTACCACACATACACTCACAAATACGTTACACTTTACTTAGTCTTCACACGCATGTACTGCTTGCTCGTGCACTGCTTGCTCACACACTGCTTGCGGTTTCTGGTTGTGAAAATTGTTTAATATTTGCACAGGCTTTCTTTAATAATATCTGTGTGTTCTTAACGGATCTTAATGAAACTTTTTGCAATATATAATATATAATTGTATAATAATATAGTATAATCAAATAATTATTTGTACAAATTTTGGTGTGCCTAGCTCCCATAAGCTTAGCAAATTTAAGAAATTTTATTAGAGTTTTATTAATTTTAAGAAAACGTTAAAAGTTATCGATAATTTGAAAAAACAGTAAGACGCATAGACGGAAAATTTTACGATAACTTGAAAGGTTATCAATTATTTAAAAAACAGACAGACGGATGGACGGACAAGCCCAATATACCAGTTTGATTCGAAAATGAGAGTCGGGTCTATATAATTGTCAGCCCAAAGAAGCTGTCCGTTACTAGAGATTTCACCGTATATATGTACTTTATTTGTTTCAGATATTAGTTATACACAATTATACTTCATTATTTAAATACTTTTACAGGGGTTGGATACACATTTATCTCGAATATGTGGCCACACGGGATGATCCCGATCCAGCGATATCGGCCAATTCGAACGAGTGCTTGTTGAATAGCATTAGAATATATGCGCAGCGCCACACCCGCCAGCTAGATGGCTGGATATTGCTATATTGCTACTATAAGCGTTTCAAGTATGCGCCTGGGTATTCCTATGCGCGTTGGTGCTTCGAGTCCAAGTTCAGACGTTGCCGGGAGAGCATCTCCAAGGCCCCGTTCAGCATGTGGGGTATTTTTCTGAACGTGAAACCAGAATTTGATCGCGAACACGCTAACGTATTCTATGACTGCTTCAAAATGTTTGTGCGCTTGGGCCTGTACGAGTTCGGTCAGGTCATCTTCGAGGATATGCAAGAGGAGTGCAGCCGGGCGGATAGATATATGATTGGCACCCAGCTGAAGATACTACTCAATCAACTGGAGGACGACTTTCAAGTCACCACATTTACATTTGAAGGCGAGGACACATCTGAAATGGTGAGTTCCATTTACAGTAGATAAACCGAATCACACTTTTAAAATGATTTGGCTTGGAACTGCCAGTTTAAGCCAATTATATATATTAGCTGTAGTTGTTTAACCCATTTATAAAATTTAAAAGAATAATGCAATTCAAATTTCATAAAGGAAGAGAATCAGATTCAAGAAGAAAACTTAAATGCGTGCCATTTGTTTACATGCTCACAAAGTGCAATGTCTGTATTGCTGTCCGTCTGTCGGTATGAACTTATTTTTTTGCCGCTTTTAAAGCTCTTTGTGTTTACATATTTTGATAATTTGGTTAGCCAATATGTTTATATGAAATAAGAGAGAGAGAGAGAGAGAGAGAGAGAGAGTGAGAGAGATTTCGATGATCGTAACTTTTTTTAATAAAAGTATTATATTAGTAAATAAACTTTATTTAATTGGTTTGTGTATCAATTTCAATTAAAACAAAATATTGATATTCTCTTCCTTCAATGTATCCATCCCAACCACCGCCCAGGACTGCTTTAATGCCCAATTAAATGGCAACGTGGAGTACTATCGTGGCAATATGGATGCTGCGGCTGAATACTATGCTCGTACTCTGGAGCATCCTATAACCGATACTGATACTGATCGTGATCAATTTTGTCTTAGCAAATTGCGTCTGGCCTATATGTCCTTTAATGCGGGCAACTATCAGCAGACCATCGATGCATTGAATAAGATGAACGGGATAAAACTTTTAGGGGTGGTGATCAACTATCTGATGGGGAAATCGTACTATAAACTGGATGACTTACCCAAAGCCTTGGAGTATTTCATAAATTGCACCACATTCAATACACACGTGCCAGATATTTGGGGCTATCTGGCGTTAATCAATCTGCAACTGGGCAACAATATGAATGCCATCTTGTGCTGGAAATATGCTAACATTGTGAGTGATATATATTTCGATTTTATTGTCTCAATTATTTAATTGACACCCTTTCAGGACCCTACAAAATCCATCACTGACGATTCTATCTTTGCCGAGTTGGACATGATTGACATTGATAGCATTGATCTCTTTATAGATATAGCCAGTCCCCCCAGTTCAGAGGATGAGGACTAAAATCTATATACATGTAATGCATTAAACATACACTCAGAAAAAAAAATGTTTTTATAAAAATTCCAAGCTCAATAGTTTTAGCTTGATCAAAAAATGAAATTAATAATTCTAATATGTTTTAAAATCTTAAAAACTCTCCAAAATATAACACAATAATACAATACATATTCTCAATAATTTAACTTCATTAAGAACGTTTAACGCCTATTTTAATTTACTTAATACAAGAATTTATTAAGAATGAAAAACTACAATTTTTATAAATTTAAAAACTATTTTAAAGCCTTCAGAAAAATGAATTTAGAATTTCGGTTATCGTTGTAGCTTCCTAAATAAAAATAGCTGTATACATAATTCTAGTATTTCTAAAGTTTTATATTATATAATTTCAGTATAGTATATTCTTATTGTTTCTTTATCACCTCATTTTTTTTTTTAATTCCTTGGGTTTTTATCTCATGTGCTTAACCAAACATATATCACTTATCTTGCCATATGTCGCTTCCTATTCTCCCCATAGAAATTGTCTTCTTTTCGCTTGATTATGGTTTCATTAGCTTTTACTGTACTTGCAACATGCAACACAACTAGCTAGTAGCCGTGGCTACCATCTATTTTCTATTCTGTTTCCAAAATCATGAAATGGGTATATTGGGTGCCATTCAAAAATTACTATTGTATAAAAATAAGAGATAGCAAGAGATAAATTTAATAATATAAAGCAAAAAACAAAAATTGTAAAAGAATATAAGAATTTAAATGATATCTAAAGCAGTTTAAATTCAAATTTCTTGTGTTCATTTTAAACCTACATAGCGTAGTTGCGGTAAATTATAATATTAATTTAATTTGAATTTCATACCATTCGAAATTCCACTAGTAAAATAAAATCAAAAAATTTTTGCAACCCAATTTTGAACATTTTGAATAAGAATAAGAATAAAGATGACGTTGAATGTTGCTAATGGGCTGCCTTTCTACCAATCACAAAGTATTTTACCCGTCGAGCACTTTGGCTATTCTTGCCTGTGCTTACCTGTATCTTGTTTTTTGTTGCTGTTGTTTAGCCACGGACTTGTTGACATAAGGTAATGAGACAGCCTGCAATTTGCTTGCATAAGACAGCGACACACACACACACCCATACACACACACACCCCCACACATTGCTGTTGTGCACATGCTCTTGTACTTTTTATAGCATACTTTCGAGCGGAAGAGAAATGCCAGAGCCGCGCTAAAGCGAAACCCACAGCGACAGCTAACCGCAGTCGGCATCACAACATGGCCAACGTTGGAGGCTTTGACTATGGCGACAAGCTGCCAGCTGTGGGCGGGGTCACCAGCAGCACGGCTCTGGCCATACGCAACTCAACAATAATAGCGCATCGTTTGTCCATCTATTTGCCACAGCTGCTGTTGCCCTCGCGCGATCCACAAAAGGTGCAGTTTGCAACAATTACACGCTCGACCCAATTCTTGACCATCTTTTTACTGGCAGCTCATCATGGAAATCAATTGCCATGTGGCGCAATTCCGCGAGCTGCTCATCTACATTGGACAATCGCGCGATTCACCGGAGCTGCGCGAGAAGATACGTCGACTGCGTCGCTGCTGCGTGGATGCATGCAAGCAAACGGCGCATCTGATTACGCCGCAGCCGCGACATTGCCTGGGCAGTCCCAGCGAGCGGATGCATCTGTCGCTGCTCTACCAGCTGACGCAACAGTTCCGCCACGAGCTCATCAAGAGCCACCGTCTCATCCAGCTGGTGCCCTACGACATGACCGAGTACTATGGTGAGTGCACTCAAAGAAATTAAAACAACCATTTTGTACAAGCTATTTTGCAAATATGACCAAAGTCAAACTTGCTTAAAGAGAAAAGAATTCTTATTTAAAAAAAAAACCTTTAAATTCTGCAATTTTTGATATCATAGATTTGGTTTGTTTTTGCTTCGAACCGTGTTTTCTTCCTATTTATTTCTTTTATATATTTATTATTTTTTTATTTATTTCTAATTTACCAAATATTTAGTTTTCTTCTTTTTGCATGTTGTTTATTTTTAATTAGGAAAATTTAACCATAACATTTAATAGGAGGAAATGACGGGTTTATTTTTTTGATTTAAAAAAATGGCTAGAACCTGTTAGGTTTGAAACAAGCTTTCAGCTTTGCATAAAAAGTGCTTGAATTTCATTTAAAAAAGAAAAATACAAACATTTTTAAATTTACCTAATTGAAAAAGGTTTTCTTATGCAATTAAATCGACTACAATTCATACATAATTTCAAAATATTTAAGAAAGAAATGTACTTTAAATATTGAATTGGAAGCTTTTCTCTTTTCTCTGTAAGGCCTGCAATATTGGCACAAAGTTTTGACCACAAATTAAACCCTTATTTATGCATGAAGCGCCAGCGCGAACGGCGCCCTCGAATCTGGGCAATGTGATTAGTCAGATATTGTTGTGCAAGCAAATCAATCCGGACTTTCAGCAGGAGGAGCTGTGCAGCATCAGCAAGGATGCGGAGGAGTTGCACGAACTGCTCAGCGATCTGCAATCGCATCTGCCCAATCCCGAGCCCGACATCGAACCGGACCTGCACCTGAACCTACCTAGCAGCGGTGAGTAGACAAATGCAGCGTGTCCACTGAACTGAACCAGGCGCTCTAGATGCATGCATTATCCTACCTAACCTTCGTACCTCCTGTGCAGCTGATGTGAACCTGGCCTTGCTGAATTCACCGCCCGCCTGGTACAAACAGCGTCGGCGTCGCAGCTGCCGCAGCCGCAGTCGCAGCCTCTGCTGTTGTCTGAATTCATCCCAAGCGAATTCGTTTTAACAACTCTCGCAAACAGGTAAGCGAAAGTGGTCAGCCTTATGGGCATTTTTAATACCCTACATGCATTTCGTATTGCAGCTTCGATTGGCACCTGGCGAATGTCACAAGGTGGTTTTGAAACAAAGAAATGCAATAAATATATTTAGCTATAGTTAACTTATCTGCACTCACAAACAGGAAATTTCAAATAAAAATGCTGAAACTGATAATGAACGAGGGCCGAGCCGTTTTATGAATGGGTATACGAGTTAGCTAGAATTGTAAAATTTTTACTTCAATTGCTGCATTGGCATTCCTACCTGCATTTTGGATTACAAGTATATATATTATATATAAACAGTCTTAAACAATAACATGTAAATACTGTGGTCGCTCGAAAATGGGAACTTGCAACTATTATAATACTTCAAAAACTTCAAAAACTAGAATTCAAATTTTTTCCAAACGAGTTCTACCATTTTAGATGTCTAATTGCACTGCAATTGGTGCGATCTCATAAAGCCAATCTACTCTTGTTCAGACGATATATAGTATAGAATATAGTTAAAGATGTGTCTTAGTTTTAAAACCCACACGAGTCTAAAAAAATATTTTTTTTTGAATATTTTGCCAAATTTGCCCGAGATATAGACGTTTAACTTTGCAAAACTGTTTAAACTGTGCTATTTTTGTCGGATTTGGTCAAAATTTAGAATTGGGATTTTTGAATGCCAATCAATAGTCCTAATCCGCACGAGTCGTACGAATAGATCATACCCTATATAGCCACATATAGCTCCCGGAAAGATCGGTTAAAAAAGTTTGCTTACTATATTATATAAAATATAATAATATAATTTACTTAGAAACAATCTGACGATAATTTATTTTATTTATTTATTTTTTAATTAGATCACCTGCTTATATATATATGTAAGATGTTTGGAAAATTTTGTAAAAGTGTATTTTGCTTTCTGTTTTTAAACTCATTTAAACCATTTAAAAAAATAACTAAATAATAATATTGTCCAATGCTCTCTTAAAGCTAATAATAGTTAAATTGTCTAAATTAGTCTTTGGTTAGTTTTATTTAGCGATGATTTATAAAAATTGAAATTTTATATATAGATGTCTACCTAAATCAATAAATATATCTGTTTATTCTACAGCTATGTTTGCTTGTAGGTGATTCCAACTTACACTATTTTGTAATTATATACACTTTTAGTATACATTTTTAGTGTCAATCATTTTGCACTAATTATTTTCCACTAAGCAAACCATAATTATTCTGTACATTTATTTTTGCACACGTTTTTTATTTGCATTTTCCAGTAAATTAGGCACCCACTCGGCATTACGGACATATACGTCGACGATATAATAAATGAAAATAAATATAAAACACAATCAGCTGAGAAAACCGGCAAGGCACTGTAAAAAATGTAAACTTTCAGCGCTCAGTGTGTGCATGTATGTGTAATATACGGCTTGCAAACCTGTAACCAGCAACAAGGAAGTGAATGTGGCACAAGGCAATTAACAAAATATGTGTGTGTGGTGTGTGTCGAATACCGTTAAGTCTGTAAGCCAAAATAAAGGGCAGTTCAAAGATTTATGAGCAATTTGCGCACAAATAACCAAAATACTGAAAGCAAATGTTTATATAGTGTATATATAAAGCCATTTATTAAGTCGTTACGATTAAGAAAAGTCACGATGATGAAATTTTGTACCCGTTTCGAGTAACCTTCAAATGTGGGAAGCTCCCAGAACGCAATGTGACGGGTTGATAAGGGAAAACACCCTCAGCTGACTCGAGCTGCAATTCATCAAGATTACAATTATTTGGAACGCGCCCCCAAATAAAATGAAACAACTACATTTGATTTGATTTTTTGCATTTTTTGAATATATTTTAATTTTAAAAATATGCTTTTGTCTTTTTACAAAACACATCTCTACATTAAAAATATATAATATATATGTATATATATATATATGTAAGTGTATATACTTTAGGTAGCTCTATTTAGTAGATATATCTATATATATAAGTGTATATATAAGGTATAAACTTTTAGTATATGTCATATGGATTTTCACAGAAAATCTTCAACTTTCTTCGTTTGAGTAATGCTTCCCCATTGATTTCTTTTCTCTTCTTTCAACTTTTTACTTCTATTTTAGCTTAGTTTTTCATTTTATGTTTATTTGCTTGTGCGTTGCTTTTACGCTGTTTTCTGTGTTGAGCATTAGGCGTTTGAATGGAAGATTCTTAGTTTAGTTTTTCTTATTTTTTGCAAAATTTCCAACGACTTATACAATTTTGTTTTTTTTTTTTAATGTGCGCTAAATTTGGCAAATTTTTAGTTATGATTGTTTTTTTTTACACTAGGCAAAAGCAACAACAACTAAAATGTTAACAATTATATAGTTTCAGATCGTTGGACTTGTGTTTTTCGTTATCGATTAGCTACAGTAATTAAATTCACTAATTTACAATTATTTTGCGTATTGTTTTTTTTATGATTTTCTTTCTGGCTAATATCACCGTTATCACTGCGCTTAAGCTCGACTTTAGTTCAAGCTAAATGTAGTCTCTTCTTGTTTAAGATGTGTGCGTGTGTGTGTGTACAGTGAAAACAAATAATTAATTAACTGCTTAATGCTAATTCAACACAAGCATTAATACGCAAAACTCAACGCGTACACAACAATAAAAAAAAATAAAAACGAAATAAGTCTCAAAAGAAGCAAAGAAATATAAAAAAAAGAAAATACAAAATACACTAAGAACTAAAAAAAAAAGCTTAGTTAATTAAGCACTAAATTTAATTATGAAGTGAGAGATTCCCCACTGGCGCCCACTCTCTCGCCCGTTAAATCTTCTCTCCATTTGAGTGAGCAGCTAATGCAGCAATTAAAATAAAAATGTGGACTTGTTTGTTGTTGGCTGGTGGCATGTGGCATGTAGCTTATGGCTGATGATACGTGTGTGTGTGTGTGTGTGTGCTAGTTTGTTTAGGTGGCGCCAAAAACGTTTGTTGTAAAGGAACACTGTACTACTGTACTTCTACGCCCATGACGAACGGTTCAGAGACGCGTTATCTTATTTGACGCCGTTGACGACGCCGTCGACAGCTGTTCCAGGCGCGAGCACAACTCCTGCGCCAGACGCTGCTGATGCGCCGCGGCGGCAGCACACGATGTTGCCGCATTGCTCGCCACGGGCAGCTGTTGCACCGCGGCGGACATCACCTCCGGAAAACTGAGGCAAACGCCGACCCAGCGCGCTTTGCTGCAGGCATGAGACTGCAATTAGAAGTGAAGCGGATTAGCCAATGGCTCGATTGATAATCGCATCGGTTTTGCAGAACTCACCATGGCAAAGTCACGTTTCCATTGGACACCGCACTGGCCATCGCAGAGGGGACAGGGACGCTCCAGGCTATAGCCGCCGCATTCGCTGCAGTCCAGCGAGACATGATCATCGGCCCAGGAGACGCCGCACGTAAAGCAGGAGCCCAGATGCTGGCGCAGCTCCTCAATGGTCAGCACGCTGTCCATGTTGATCTCCAGCGGACTGCCGACCAAATCGGGCAGCGAGGCGGACAAACCCAAGCTGTGGTGACTGCAAGCGAGAGAGAGAGAGAGAAAGAGCAACAAATTAGCTAATGTTTTTCGAGTGCACTTAAGTTAAAATAAATACAAAATTATAACCTTATTTAACCTGCAGTACTATAATAAATGAATTCGAAAGCCTCCAGCTTATAGCTGATCAAATCAGGAATTGTAATCTTCTACGTGCCAGGCTATCTCTGATATAACATAGGATCAAAGGCTCACTTAATAATTGTTTGCACTTGGGCCCCCGCAGGCGGCTCTGTGGCGCACCTGAACAAGCGAAAGGCGAGCACCGCACGGGCCGTGACCTTGCACGGCGGGCGGACATTGCGGGACATTGCGGGAACGGCGTGCGCTGTCGCTGGCGTGATTATGATAATGAGCGGCGTGGCGGCGAGACGACGCCGGGACTGTACCGATAGCAACAATAAAGTGTGACAGACGACGGCAGCTTTCGCTCGATCATGTGAGCGTCGCATCGTCGCCAGCGTTTTATTGTTGGCACAAGAGAGACAAGACACCGAAATAAAAAAAAATAGAGAGAGAGGGAGCGCGAGAATCGACTGAGAGCGTAGAGCGCTTGGCCTGATAAGAGAATGCAGTATGCGGCATTTTCTTTGTGATAATGGTATTCAAAGTCTTAGCCAAGTTATTGTACTTGTACTCTGCACCCCGAACACGATAAGATTGCAAAACAATGAATGGGCCACGCATAGCTAAACTTATGACAGTCACTGTCAAAGTTACAGTCAACGTCAATTCCCAAAAACTGGCCCTGACTTTGTTTACAAAGCTACAAAAAAAAAATAATAAAAATAAAACACAAAAATTTCGCAAATGTATCGAAAGTATTAAGAAAGGTGGAAGAGGCGTAAGGGGGGAGGGGGAGGGGGAGGCAGCGGTTGTCATTCAGTAAAAACGGAAATGGCGCTTCCAGTTAAATTTAGTTGTGAATCACAAGTCGTATGAGCAATCTGGCCATAGATAGATACAAATGTATCTGTATCTGTGTATCCATGTATCTATAAACTATTACTTACGCCAGTGGACTGCAAATGTCGGCAATTTGGGGAGCATGTACGCTGGCACTCGACATTGTTGTTGCTGCTGCTGCTGCTGTTGGAACTGTAATGAAAAACCAGAAATAAGGAAAACACATTAAACAAAATAAAGACAATTAACAAAAGTTCATGCTATGAACTGGTATATGTTGGGGACCGGGGGACCAGGGGGGGAGTATGCTATATGTCAGGGGCATACAAAATACAGGTAAACAAACGCACGAAGGTAAACGGGCTAGTTGTGCAGCTGCTGCGAGCGTGTTGTCAAGTTTGTTATGATTATGTGTGGGCAATACAAACACTTAAATATCGAAAAAGACAGTAAAAATGCATTGACAAAAACCCCCAAGCACAACTGTACATTAAACCATTTTCATACAACAATTATAAAGCCAATATACATATATCTAAAAGGTAGTGTATAAAAATGGTTTAATAAACAAAGTGAAGTGAGCTATAAAATCCGGTTAAAAATGCCAAAACGGAAAGGCCACACACAACATAATAAAACTTGTCGCTGATGCGTCATAAAAAATATATATATATATATATTTTTTATTAATTCCCTGTAACCAATAATTTTGAATTGAGCAAAGACAATCAAAATTAAGTTTTAATTGTGCGAACTGTAATTCGAATTTCCAACGAAACTGTTATGGAAATTGTATATAGAAGACGTTGTGTGTATATAATGCATTGCAGGTGTATTTTTAGCGCGCATTTAATGTCGGCACGAGCGACATGTCTGCCATTTTGGGGACTTTTCAGACGGTTGGGGGAAGGGGGTGCAAATCTGCTGATTTTGGCAGCATTGCAAATTTTTATTTTTGACACAACACATGACTGCCTGGCAATAATATTGTTCTGCTTCTTTTTTGTTTTTATTTCGAGCATATGCTATATTTAGTTGATCATATGAGCAGACCACATTAAATGTAATCAAATTAACGGTACGTGCTAAAGTTTTAAGCTCAAGTTGAGCAGAGACTGCAATTAGTTGAGTTGGGCAGCATTGCAATGTTAATGCCATGTTAATGTTAATGTTAATGTTATGTCCAGTGTGTGGTATTAAAAATGTGCATAACCAATGAATGGTCGACAAAACTGTAAACTCGAATTTTTGTTTTGCACACGCTCGCACTCAAGTAAAGATATATACATATATGTATGTATATTTATGTGTATATATAGACTTGCAGCTCACAACTAGTTGGATTTAATTAAATTTGATGTGATTTATTTATAGAAGGGCACACACACAAACACAGAATGCATTGTATCTATGTGTATCTGTGTGTGTGTGTATCTAGTTGTTGCGTTTATTTTGGGCACGGAAATACTTACATTTGTTGAAGTATTATTGTGGTTGCTGTTTTTTTTTACAGAATATCTGATTGCTCACGACGCAAAATATTTATAATGCGCTATTATTAATCCAAATTTTAGAATTTTACTGTGATTATTTTGTATTGTTTTTTGATTATTGTTGGCCTTGCGTAAGCGACAACAATAAAATTGCTTTAACAATTGCTTTTAACAATAATTGCAATTAAATGCTATTTTTTTGTATTGTTTTGTTGTTGTTATTGTTTAACTTTTCACTCGCGCGCTTCGCAACAGTTAAACACACATGAAATTATGCACAATTTGCTAATAAATGTTTATAAATATTGTGACAGAAGCTGCAGCACACTTTTATAGTTGGGCTTTAAATATTGTTTTCTTTTTTTTGTTTTGTTAACTTGCTTGTAGTTCAATAATAAAGCCAAAAGACCAAGTGGCGTGCACGACAACACAAAAATTACTCAAATGAAATCGCTCTGCGGCACTCGCTTTTATAGTAAAATCAGCGGATGTGTGCGAGCGAGACAATGCGACAGAGCAACAGAGAGCGCTATCAAGTCAAAGCGTCAGTGAGAGCGAGTGAGCGTAGTGATATTGCAAGCGCTGTTTGCTGACTGTATGTGTGTGTGTGTCTGAGTGAGTGAGAGAGCGCACACGTGTGCGTGTGTGTGCTGGCATGACAAAGCGAAGCTAACGAACTTGTCAGTTCAAAAACTTTTGAACGAAAAAACAAAAACAAAAACAACACAAAATAAACTGCGAAACGCAGAAGAGCGTGGTAGAGCATAGGGTAAATCAAAGTTAATACCACAAGAAAAAAAAATAAAAAAAAAACTCAGTCAGCAGATGCTGGCCAAATTGGCGCTACAAATGTATGTATTTATGTAGTTGGCAACAGGCCGATAAGCAACAAAACAAAACAGCAGTTTTTGATATTTTTTCTGTACATTGTTTTTTTTTTTTAACAAGAGCAGCTATTGAGATCGAATGGGAGAGCGCGCGATAACGCGTGAGAGCGGAGCGTGCGTTTGTTTAACGGTCAAACACAAGGCAGCAACAACATTGAAAAAACCCGCACACACGCGCACTCACACACTAAATATTAATAATACTGATAATACGTATACGCCGCGTGGAACAAGCCCTGCACCATTGACTAAATGTAAACTCGAGGGGTTGTTGACGTAGGTAATTTAGGCAAAAAACAGAGAGCAAAAAAAATAATAACTATCAAAGCACCAACAACTCGGCAGAGAAACAAGCGTCAGCAACGACAGCGTTTCATTTGAATAACAAATCATGTTTGCCTCTGACAGGTAAAGTACCTCATAGGATACACCGAATAACACAGGCAGACGAAACAGATCTGCCACCCTTGATGGCAGGTACATAAATGAGCGCGACCTGCGTTTATGACTTAACTGGAACTGATTATCCAGGCCAGAGTTCATTCTTATCTCAAAAAAAAAATAAATAAAAAAAAAATAAAGCATAATCTTATCGACGCGTGGCCATAACAATAGCATGAAATCTAAAACACCTGTAACGGTACAATTTCAAAGTCTGAATATAAACTATATATACAGACCAGAGGCTAATGGAAATAGCCAGCGCAAGTGCTAAAAAGCAACTTCAAATTATTCGCATGTTAAATAGGAATAGCAGTTTTTTTTTTATTTATTTTCTTAAACTTTTTTTATGCACTTTTTGCCGACGGCAGTCGACACAAGTCGCGCGTCGCTGGCAGCCGTAGCTCAAATTTCGCTGGGGTATACGAAAAAAACGGAGCAGCCAGATCAACTTAAATGTGACCCTCGCCAAAAATAATGCAATTCAGCAGCGATGCCGACGTCAACGTTCAAACTATATAAACTATAAAGAGACTCTCTCACACATACTCAGACAAACATATATGAATTTATATTATAAACAATTGATGTTTATTTAGAAAGGCATGAAGATGTTCACAATATACCCATTTTACGTCCACGTTTTCCCATATTCCTACAGCACACTTTTTGACTGGCATTCAACTTTTGCATGCGGCGCAGTTTCACATTGGGAGGAGAAGACAGATTTGTTCATTCGTTATGATTATTTTTATTTTTTATTTTTATTTTTTTTTTCTTTTTCTTGTCGTGGGGGGAAGACCATTGTCATCTGAGAAGGTCGCGCGGCAAATACTTGAAAACACCTCTCCGCGTTCAAAAGATTGCGTCAGGCAACAACGTGACCGATATTAATACCGAACCAATAAGCCATAAGTTGAAAAACAATGCAACAACAAAAAATATATACAATATACATACATAACAACCAAATAATATTTAAACAATATTTTGCGAACCTTTTAAAAAGTTATTAAGTGTATTTGTTGTGTATTTGTGGTACATATTTGAGTTACTTGCTTCAAATTCAAATGTACAATACAATGTATTTATTCACGTACAGGTAGTTTAAGGAGTAGCTGCATTCACAGGTTAATTCACTGACAGCAATATAATAGATTTTTCAATATAAAAAATTAATTGTTGTAAGAAAAACCGATTTGTTCAACATTTTTGAACTTAAACTGAACTGAACTTAAATGCAATGAAATATAATGTAAAATGTGTTATTTTATATTATGAATTTCATACTTGATGCCGACTTCTTGCGAACAATGTTTTTCAGCTTTAAACTATTTTACATCTATTTTGCGCTCGGCATGATTAACAATCATAATATTAATATCATCAAAATATCATGCAATCTGTTCAATACAAAATTTTCGTTGAACATTTTTTTGTAAACCACTTTTTTTTTATATTTTTTCCCACTTTGGCGTGGATTAATAAAAATCTGTGTTATCTGTTAT
Source organism: Drosophila nigromelanica (assembly GCA_004149465.1). NCBI lineage: Eukaryota > Metazoa > Arthropoda > Insecta > Diptera > Drosophilidae > Drosophila > Drosophila nigromelanica. The sequence goes on from SCDS01000710.1 coordinate 21,000, forward strand.
ATTAAACAAAAATCTGTCTTTAACTTTTCGTTCCAATCAATATGCATAAATGTATATTTTATTCGAATTGAATTAGTTATTATTTATTTTTAATGCAGCCTTTAATCTGTATACACCACATTTTTGTCTAAGTTGTTCTATCTATAAACAGCCCTCGCTAAACGGTAACGGGTGCCGTGAGATTGCGGTACACGAACAAGTGCCGCTTAAAGACATGCGCTTCCTCTTTAAGTCTGCAACTGTTGAAATAACTCGTTTTCATTTGTTTCACATGCGCAGCAGCTATGCAAACAAAGCTGCTCTTGCAAGTGGCTGTCAATTGTTGTGCGATTTGAGTAAATAAATAAGTACATACATATTTATTGGATGGATGGATGGATGGATGGTTTGAGCTGCGAGCAAATGTTATATGCCCAGCCCAGCACCAAATGTCACCAGCTTAACACAAAAGCAGTTGACGTCAATGCGCGAAAAAAACAAAAAAAAAAAAAAACAAAACAAGGAAAAGCAGAAAAGACAATAACAGTACACCCACAAAAAAATAATTAAGCAGAAGACGCCACAGTTCGGAATTCATTGTTATGATCAGTGATCAGTGGGTGAATCACGGCTTACGGAGAATCTATCAGCAGTATATTAAGCATGCTTAAATATCAGACTGAGAAATTCCAAGTTAATGGTGCCAATCAAATGCTAATGAGTTCACCACAAATCGAAACGAGTTTTCTTATATTCGAAATGTAAATAAATATATTCATATATAGATATATATAAATATATATTTTGTGGGTTTCCCTCATTGATGGATTTGTGCAAACTAAACTTCCAAGTGTTTACTGAATTAATGGAGGGAAAAATTCGTAAACGTAGTTAGTCTGAGAATATTGCGACTCAATATACAGAAATGTCTATGTAGTATATAGATAAACATCTGGGCGGTCTTCCATTGAGGCAAGCAGCCGCAAAGTAAGACAGGGGAAAAAAATTAGCTACTAAACTCACGAGTTGATAGATAGATAGATAGATGGGTAGAAAATGCACAGCTGTTGACAATGGCAATTAAAAGCGTGCGAATTATATATGACCGACAGGCTATAGAAATGAAAATGCCAACACTCCGAACTTTGACCAACGTCTCTCGTCTAGAAGTCGCTTCGCTCGAGCCATTTGCATTTATTTATCGAGTGTATTTCGCGGTAGTTCCGTAACAAAATTTGCATGGATTCATGGTTAAAATGATCTAAATTATCTATAAGTAGGGAAAAAGCACAAACTAATATTTCAATAAAAATTAGAGGGCACAGCTATAGTATAAATGTGTAGCATTATTTAGTTATGGTGTGTCAGGATCTGGGTTTCGAAATCAGTAAATTAAAAAATATTCTCTTAAATAATCTATAATAATAAATATATAGAGGACAAAATGTCATTAAAAATAAAAATAGTTTCAGCTTTGGAAACTGAAATTTTGAATAATAATATATAAACCCGAGGGCTTTACCTGTCTAAATGTTTGTCAATTTTACTCTTCAATAAACATATTTACACTTTGTATGACGCGAGTACTTATACTTGAGTACATATTCCAAGTTTCAAGTCTCTACCTTCAATATCGGCCAGACGAATGGACTTCATGACAGACAGTGCATAAGCCAACTATATTCTTTTCATGTCGTCAATGAATATACAAAGATTAGGGTCTTAACAGTTAAAACAAGTTTAGAGTATACATGTTGTTAAAATAAAAGGGCAGCTAATATTTTTTATAAATTACAATTTTACAATATTTTCAGAATGTCAAACAAATTAAAGCTATTTACAGAGTTAAACAAACAAAACAGCTTTTGAAGCTAATAGGTTGTATTTTCTAATTTGCGACCATATTTCCAAAACAATTGCCATATAAATTTCAATGTTATTAGATATTGATAAATTACATAGGCCAAGGCCTTATCGTTAATATGCCGAGCGTAATCGATCTTTTATTGATTGGTGATAATGTGGGGGCATGTCAGCTGGAATTTTACCGCTACATAAAAGAAATTTTTGTATATGAGGTAGGAAAGTTTTTACGCTTTGTATATAAACTACATCAATTATATTATCGTACATCATATTTATTTATCGTAGCTATAAAAAAAAGTATTTTCTTAAATATATTTTTAGTTATTGATTATTCAAGTATTATCAATTATTTTTCCTATACGTTTTAATTAGAGATAGCAAAAGAGTATTTTTGATGAATTTTCTAGAAAACCTGTAAGCGGTCATGCGAAAGCTCGTTATCTAATTTTTATATATCAAACTAACTCAATTTGCTACATTAATGGGACAATAGACCTATTATGCAGTCGGAGAGGTCAGTTTAGCCACATATTCTATAAATATATATGTGCTGTGCCCATTGTTACCCCCACTTAAATATACATACCTACATATATGTACATATAGAGAATTCTTGGGAATTATTATAAAAATACTGTTGGGGCATTGCTGACGTCACTGCTCGGCCATATAGCTATATATATATATATATTTGGATGCCGGGCTATTCATATATTTAACAGTTTATAGTACTTATAATATTTGCACTTTGAGTATTGTATTACAAAGGTATTGCCCCACATGCAAACATTGAACACTATAAAGTCCGCGTTAAGTACGTATTCCGTACTATCTGGAACCTCATTTGCATCACTAAGTGCGCAATCGAATTGAAAAAAAAACCCTAGCCTGGAACAGGCCTCCCTTTGGGGTACACCCAATCGACACACATATTTATAGCAGTTCAGAACTATTTAAAATCAATATAGCGAAATTGATTTTCTACAATTAAGTGGTATGGATTTTAAACACAATGCAATATAGTTGCCATTAAAATTAACGAAATTGTTCGAATATGAAATTTTTCTGGTTTTCTATATCTTTCCAAAGTCTACTATTAAGAGTAGTGTAATAATAAGGGTTGATAACTCCGATTAAATATTGTTGTATAAAAACGAAATCCATAATACCCCGTTTAACCAATTTCAGTGGTTATAGCATATAAAGTAGAGACATTAATTTTATCATTTTATCTTCCAACTTTATTTTCAGCACCCTGGCAATTGCTTTTCATTTGTAAACGTAAAGTTTCGTTTTTTTACATATTCATAATTTACACCGAGTCAATTAAAATTAGAATTTTAAATTTTATCTATTAATATCTAGCAAAAGTCTTGAAGCTTTTGAGACAATCATTTAAATATTTAAAAAATAAATTATTTTTTCCAGTTTTTAGCTCATAACACGCCCGTATCTCGTGATAAATGAATAAACTAATGATGCAGTTGATTCTCTTGAATCCGAAATAGGGTAAACATTGCAATTAACAGTTTAGCCTGGATTTGCACTTAATTATTTGCTGCGATTTCTGCTAATTACACGTGACAATTTGAGTCCGGATTGGTTTAACCAAAGAAGGTTCTGGGCAAGCCAGCTGCCAGTTCAAAGGGGTATATACATACATATATCTATAGTTATGTATATAGTAGGTAAATCTCTGGTTTGTCCGACTATTTAGTTGACGTATTTTGCTCTGCTTTTTAACAGGCTGATGTCGTCGTCATCAACAACATCATGATGATGAGCATCTTTCTCGCTGGCATTTGTATTAGATTTGCGTCGCACGAATCGTTTGTTCAATGCACACACACACACACACACACACACACTAAACACACACAGCATACACACTCAATACACAATGAGAGCTACAACAAGCTGAGATGAGTTAAGTTTCCAGTTTAAACCGATTGCTACTAAATAATGTCGTAGTCGATTGTCGTTCTCCGACGCACGACATAACTGATGCCAGTCTAGTCGTGTGTATGTGTGTGTGTGTGTGTGTGTGTGTGTGTGTGTGTGCCTTTACTGTGTGTTAAAATTGTAAATTGATAAAACAATGAAACGCTGCAATGAATGAATGAAGCGCAATTTAAATGGAAATCAATACATACATATATAAACATAGTAACGTAGACTACAGTAAAAACCCTTCCTACCACCAGCTACCTTAAAATTTTACCAATTCTACCACTAAATTTTAGAATCCAAAAAATTAAAACATAGTTTCCTCGGTCTCTACATTTGTACAAAAATCATTTGAAAATCCAACATACAAAATATTTAATATTTAAATTATTAAGCTATTTATTAAAACCTGTAATAATATTAATTTTTTATAATACATACAAATTTTAATATTTTGAATGAATATTAAGC
>SCDS01000711.1:0-27400 GCA_004149465.1 Drosophila nigromelanica
CTCTCTCTCTCTCTCTCTCTCTCTCTCTCTCTTTCTTACCATGTTCCTCCCTTTCTCAATTCTACCCTCTGACTCTCTTACCCTCACTGTCTCTTATTCTCTTACCTTCTCTCTCTTCCTCTAATACCCTCTCTTTTTTACACACTCTAAATTCATACAATGTGCTAATATAAATATTATCGTTAACTTGTTCTTGTAGGCCTGCATCGATGACAATCTCGACATGGTTGAGTTTTTAGTAGAGCACGGAGCCGACATCAATCGACAAGACAATGAGGGTTGGACGCCGCTGCATGCAACCGCCTCCTGCGGGTGAGTAACCACACAATATTATTACTCTCTTTTCAAATATGTTTTTAACTTGTGGAATCCTTGTTTGTAGATTTGTGAGCATAGCACGTTATCTGGTGGAGAACAACGCCGATGTGGCAGCTGTGAATAGTGATGGCGATCTGGCCCTAGATTTGGCTATCGATGCGCAACACATGCCGATGATTCACTACATGGAGAACGTGGTGCAGGACCTCAAAATCGATGTGGATCAGGCGCGCAAGGCCGAGGAGCAAGCCATGATGAAGGATGCCAAGAAATGGCTACGCAGCGATGCGGCCGAAGTGGATCGACCGCATCCAAAAACTGGTGCAACGGCGCTCCATGTGGCCGCCGCCAAGGGCTATACGAATGTGCTCAGTCTGTTGCTCGCCGGGCGTGGCAATGTGGATAGGCAGGATAACGATGGCTGGACGCCATTGCATGCTGCCGCGCACTGGGGTCAAAAGGAGACAGCTAAAATGCTGGTGGAATCACTGGCCGACATGGATATTAGCAATTATGCTGGCCAGTCCTGCATCGATGTGGCCGATCGCAAAATGGTCAAATTCCTTGAAGAACTGCGCGCCAACAAGCGCAACAAGCGGCGTCCATCTAGTCAAATCAGGTGCGTAGCCAATCAATCAATAAGTCAATCAATTTGCTAACTTGACTCCCTTTACAATTGCAGCAGAAACTCAGACGCAATTGAAAATCATGTGGACAAAATAGGAACGAAACTCGTACGCGTCGAAGTGCGATCTGATGCCGCAAAGGATGGTGCGTAAAATAAAATCCAGCTAGTTTTCAAAGCCCCTCTCAAGCATAGCCACAAATTTGCTTACTTTATTAAGAAAAAACCAAAAACAAACTTTCTTTAATTTCTATGCCATTTTTTTGTGCGTGTCTTTATTTGTACTGTTTGTGGCGCATTGAATTAGGTTCTCATGCGCGTTAAAAGTTCAGTTCCATGCATTTATTACAAATACCACTTGCCACTGCCTCGTCCATATTCTCTTCATTTCTCATCTTCAGCTGCCACTTTGTTTGTTTTTGCGTCTCATCTTTATTATCATCAAATGCATCAAAACACATCGTCTAGTCAACAGTTTGTGTAACTCTCTCACACTCACTCTCTCTGCTTGCTACCTATCTCCCCCTTCTCTTTCTCTCTCTCTCTCTCTCTCTCTCTCCGTCTGTCTTTGCTCTCTATTTGTATCTTGTCTTTGTCCACACCGCACACTGCAGCTGCGAGCGGTTCGCTTAGCGCCAGCGCTCAAGTTGCTTCCGATGTTGCTGCCAATGATGTTGCTGCCACAGTTGCCAAGGATGATAATGATGATGTTGATGTTGTTGTTGATGATAATGATGATGATGAAACCGATTCAGATCTCAGCGATTCCACAGAGAGCTCGCACAGCACAAGTCTATCCGAGAGCGAAGGTAGTCGCCGATTTGTTTAGAGACTCAGTTATCCGCCCCCACCTCAGTGTGCATAAAGCCTGCATTAAGCCGAGACTAACCAGCTATTATTGCTATCAATTTCTATGTGGCTTTATCTAATTTTTATATATGTAATTCTTGCAGCTGAAAATGTTAAACCAAATCAGCAAATCCATGCCGAACATACTGCGGAGGAGGAAGCGCCCTGGCGACGTAAAACGCAGCGCACGCCCAACGACAGTCCCACTAAGAATCGTAAGTAATATGAGTTTTTAATTCATAAACAGTTGTTAATTGGTTATTTTGCCTTTTTAGAAGTTCCTGATAAAGAGCTGAGCGGCAAAAGTGCCAATGAGAGCCCCAACGATGTCATCTTGCGACGCACGCAAAGCTTTGAGAATGATCAAAAGTGAGTTGAGCCACACACACACACGCACACACCTAGACACCAAGACAAACACACACAGTGCAAATTAACCCGCATTTACTATAACAAACATTTGTACATTTAATGTGTCACAAATTGCACAACATTATTGGTTAGTTTTGCCGTTTGTGTTTCACTTTTGCTGATTGCGCGCCGCTTATCAATAAACACCTTACGCAGCTTACCCACACACTTCATCACACACACGCACACATCCACACACACATACCTGTATCTGTATATACACACTGAATTTGTCATTATCGAACAAGTTGTAGCAAAAGGCAAATTTATGCAGTAACTTTTTAAATTTAGCCACACTCTCAACTGTTCGGGTGTTGCTTTGCTCGATGAGCTTATGAGTCAGATCAAAATTACCAGAAATATAATTGTTTAGAGAACGCAGTGTTTAGTGTTAACACCGCGTAGAGAGTATTCGTGTCTCTGCTGCGGCGCTGCGGTAATTGTGAAGCACAAACTGTAAACAAAAACCTGACGAACTTACAAAAAGAGTTTTTACATTTTATTTAAAATTTGTTTTGATTTGCCATTTTTTTTTTCGTGTGTTCTTTTTCTTATGTGCAACAAAACAACAAAAACAACAACAACAACTACATATCACCAAATCGCACCAAATTCATCAAACGCTTATCAAAATCCAATTCTAACCCGCCCGCCCGCCTGTCTCAACCCGTTCGCCCCGCCCGCCTGCCTGCCTGCCTGCCCGCCCCGATCCACGCAGATTCTATCAAAAGTACAATGAGCTGCGGGCACGCATAAAGGCGAACTCATGTCCCATTCTGCCAGCGACGACGGCAAATGCTCTGCCCGGCAATGCTAATAACAACAATAACCAAAGTAGCAATAACAACAATAATAACAATAACAACAACAATAATAATAATAAAAGCGCGCTGCTGTTGGGGAAAACTGCGAGCACAACCAGCATCAGCAGCAGCGGTAGCAGCAGCAACTACAACAACACAACAACAACAGCAACAACAACAACAGCCACATTCAACACACACACCAACAACACAACCACAACAGCCACAACAGCAGCCACATTAACAGCAACTACTGCAATTCCAAGTCAAATTTATAGCGTACAAAGATCGGCCTCCCTCAAAGATAACTCAGTGTATTTCAGGTTTGTTCTGTGCCAAAAGATAAACTCATAACTTCTAACTAACTGTAACTAACTAGCAAGTAATTGATAACAACTATAGAATCTGTAATCTGTTAACTGTAAAATCTTAATCGTAATCTATTATCATTGCTTTTGCTTAGCTTCTCTATATACATATACAGTATATATATAATTACAATATATATAAATATATATATATATACATATATATCCCCGATAAACTCTCATTGCACCAACAACAAACTCTACTTAACATTTATTTAGGCAATGCGCACAATGTCGTCTACCTATCTTAGATGTACAGTTTAACTTAAAGCAGCGACTATTTTTTAATGTATTGCTCTCTTTTATCTCTTCCTCTCTCACTCTCTCCCGCTCAATATTTTTATTTTGCTGCTCTCACAGGAAACCAATTGCTCCAGTTGCGATGCTTACAGCAGTGACAACAACGACTACAACAACAACAACGACGCTCAGCTCACCCTCAACGACTGTGCTTACCCCACCTATACGCAGGTGAGTGCCGATTAGTATGTAGAAAACTGATCATTTAAGTTTGATAGTTAATTTTTGGTGAAACCGACAGTAGGAATTTAGGTTTCTTTTTTAAACTTCCCTATTTTAGTTATCGATAGTGTCGAATGTGTAACTAAGGGTATTAAGTGCTATATAATATACACATTATGACTTAATTATAAAAACCAAATTACAAGTTTATGTAGACCTGGCAAACTATCGATAATGTCATCGATCCTCTTGGTTACCGATAATATTCTAAATAATTTTTACTTGTGTTATAGTGAAAGCAGTGATTATAAGTAGATTTTAAAATAAAAAAGTGCAGTGTATGCAATTATTCTCTTCAAAAATATGCAGCTATTTAATTTTGAAGAATTAAAATCTATCGATAGTAACCTGTTATTAATCGATATAAATCGAATTATAAACTGTTGCTTTATTAAAAGGAGACTTTAAGTGTTCAATCGCATTCGAACTATTTTAAGTTTGTGTTACAATCGGCTATTATTATATATATACCATAATTCCGTTCCGTTAGCAATTCGGCCAACCAGAGCGTTAATAATAATGGCAGCTCAACGGCGACCGCCAGCGCCAGTGCGAGTGATGTGGAGGCGCCAAAACCCAAGCAATCGGCGACCAATATATTCAAAAACTTTTTCAAGTAATTCTGTGAATCTTAATTGTTAACTGGTTAACTGTTGATTTGCGCTAACCCGAAAAGCCGTTAAAACTAAGCCAGCTGCTCTAACTCGCTACAGTCGCCCAACAAAAAAGCTGCCCTTTTATTTTGTTGTTTTTAGCATGTGCCGTGCTCTCTCTCTGTCTTTTGTTTTTGTTTGTTTTGCCCCAAGCTGTTGCAAGCGTAACTAACATTTTGATCCCTCTCCGCAGATCCTTTGTGCCGCCGGTGCGCGACGAGGAGAGCGAAACGCAGCGCAAGGCGCATGCGAAGCGGGTGCGTGAGACGCGTCGCTCCACACAGGGTGTAACGCTTGACGAGATCAAGAGCGCCGAGGAGCTGGTCAAGAAGAAGAACTTGGGCATGAACAACAACAACAATAATAATAACAACAACAGCGTAAGTAGTTTGTGTGCCCAATTTTAAACCGAAATCAAAAAACATTAAAAACAAAAATCACCCAACAATTCTACACATACTTCAAATCAAAATAGATCGTTAGCGAACCGTAGATCAGTCAGAGCCATACATACATTATCATAAAGCATATATACTAGAGTTGTATATAGAGACATATAATTATATACTGTTGTTATCTGTAGTGAAAAAGAGTCCGCAAAACATTCACACACACGATGTCCACATGCAGTTCTTAACTCGTATATACCCCAAACAACAACAAATGCTTATGGTTATGGTGTTCCCATTAATGTATTCGTTGTGTTTTGCTCCCACTGTGTGTGTGTGTGTGTGTGTGTGTGTGTGTGTGTGTGGGTGTAGTGCATCGATTGCAGCCCTGCAAGCGTTTAGCACCTCTCATACTCTCTCCTTCCTCATACCATTACCATTGCAGTCGTGAATTGTTGTCACTCGTTTCAAATTTGGTGTTTGTCGTTCTCATTTCTCCCAGTTTACATGCGTGTGTGAGTGTGATTATGTATGTATGTGTGTGTGTGTGTAAGCACGTTTGTTAAGCCTAGTTTTTAACAATAAGCTTTATGGTAGCACTTAGTTAATTCCAATGTGTTTCATAGACACTGTGCAACAAGACAACAAATTTAATACGATTTCTATTATTAAACATAAAAACCAGTATAAAATATGTCTCAGCTCTAATAAACGAGCAGTAAAATGCTTTTGCTAATCATATTTTATTGAAAATTATAAATATATTCAATTTCAATTTAAAAATTCCCAAATCTCCTCTTCTGGTTGCATAGTGTGAAGCACAGCAAAAACTCAAAATGTAGTTTAGTTTACCATATATTCAATCAGCGTTATCCATCAATCAAATCAGTCGATCAATCAATCAGCACCCATTTGGCCTGCGTTGTGTTCAGCTGCAAAATTTAACAATCAAAACCGAGCGCCAATCAAATTGAATTTTACTGCGATTGCGTTTGAGATTTTGTCTGCATCCGAGTTTTTATTATTGCGCCGCTGATCGAATTGAAACCAAGCGCCCGCATCACCGCTGCCCGTCACCGCTGCCGCTGCCGCCGCGTTCAGAATTCGCATCGGTTCACAATATCAAAATTTTCATTCATGTGCAGTTTTATAAGAGTAGCTTTTATTTATGATTTGATCAACGCAAGAAAGCGAATAGCGTAATTAATTGTATGTATTTTAAGTTAATTTATTTTTATATACAACTGTCTGCTCAGTTTTTTCTTTTCGTTTATTCTATATGTATACTATTTGTGTACAATATTTATGTATTTGTGCATGTAACAATTTGCATGCGAATAGAGTTCTCTACAAGTATATCAAAGTGCCGGGGCACTCTACGTATGTCGTATGTATGTCTTAACATATAGCGTATCGTAAATATTATATACTTACTATGATCGTTAGCGAGCCCACAGTACTCCGCCTCCCTATTCCCAAAACTCATCCAGAAACGCCATTTGATTTTTGTTTTTGGAGACACGCGCAGGTCAACTGTTTTTTTTTTTATTATTTGTTCCACAACTAATATTATTAACAGAATGAAACAAGCACCACCACAACGACAACAACAACAACAGCCGCAGCATCTCCAAGCACAACTGCAACTGTAACAACCAACAACAGCAGCGATAGCGGCAGGAACATTGACAGCAGCTACCCAGAAGAACCGCAGCCACCACCGCCGCCTACAACTCCGCCACCAGCCGTAATACCAAGCACCACAACCACTGCAGATGATTCGGAAATAATTGAGGCTGTGGTGGCCACGTTGGCGCCAGCGGTTGGCATTGCCGATACCACCGCTAGCTTCACGCTGGCAGCGCCAACCACACGCATATCGCATGATGATGGTGGTGGTGGCGACCATGAAGCAGCTGAAGCCGCCAGCGATGCAGAGGATGGCCAGCAGACGGCGGTCAGCGCCAGCTACACGATAGTCTCGAGGCGGGAGAAGCCCGTCGATGTGGTGGCCGAGTCGAACAGCGACAAGCAACTAAAGACTGACCCAGTTGGCAAGCCAACACACGTCCTGGACAACGAATCCAGCCGCGAGCCAACGGCCATGCAAGCAAGACCCTCAGAACTGGCGCTGGCATCTGCGGCGCCGGCCGAAAGCAAACCAGTGACAACAACGCCCGCAACAACGCCCGGCGTACTGGAGAGTCCGGTGCGCCTGCGCGACAAACGCAGCCTGACGAGCACCGCTGGTGGAGCACCTGCTCAGGAGGCGGACGCCAAATCGGATACGGCCTCGCCGGTGGGCGCGCATGCGGATTTTAATGCGCGCGACTCGTTGCTCAGTTTGTTCGCACGTCGCACGATGGAGAGTGGTGCTGGTGCTGGTGGTGCTAGTGGTGGTGGTGGTGCGACTACTACAGCTGCTGCGGCTAGCGCTGGAGGCGCAACAGTTGTACCGTCGACGTCGTCGTCTTCAAGCACATCCATATCAGCAGCCGAGCGACGTCCGTCTTGGCGTCTCAAGTTCGATGCGGGCTCAAAGGTATGCACACAACAACCAACAACCAACAAGAACAACAACAACTCAACCACCCAACTGACCTTTAATCGAACCCAATCAAAAACCGTTTGGTACGATCCACAAAACTATTTCGACTGGCTTAAAAAAAACAGTGTGCGATATTTGTTTAACTTTAAGTGTAGCATGTTTTTTTTTAGTGTTAGAGTATTTAAATGTTAGAAGCGAACAACTTCAACTAGCTTCGGTGCACCGAAGTTGCATATACCCTTACAAAAATAGCTCATTCAAATTCAATTGGAATTCTAACTTTTACTAAATTACAATCATAATATTCATTTCAATACAAATTATAAATAAACATTATTTCATTCTGATTTTTGCAAGGGTATTGCAATGCATTTTTAAGCAATATCTTTTATTGTTACTCTTACATACCGTTTTATTTTTATTTTATTTAAGTACTGTATTTGTTTTTTCTTTTATTTACTTATTTTTTCTCATTTGTATGTCTGTTTCAATTGCTGCGCATTTGCATTAAATTGTTAATAACTAATTTATATATAAAATTGTATATGTATGTATTTATGTAGTTATTTTATTGTAGTACTCTCTATAACAATATGCCATTATGTATGTACATATCTATTCTACGAAACATGATATCGCGCATTCAGCTAATGAACATTATTGTATATATTATACATATACATGCATAAATGCGTCTACCATCACAAATATTGCCATTAATTAACGCTTATTAACTTTTTGCTGTGTTTGGCTTGCTCTTTTGTATGAACATTTATTGATATTCTTTTTTTTTATGTACATCTATTTAATGAAGATAAGGAAACATTTAAAGCTCAAAAGTAAATCTAATGTATTTAATAAATAAAAGCAAAATATATGGGGTTTTGTTATATATCTTTGAGCAACGTAGACATAGATTATAAAATCTTCTGTGCTTTTCAACTATTTCTAATTTTTAATTTTTTTTATTTAACTTGCATTTTGGTTTTATATATATTTTAAGGGTGATTATACATTCTATAATATCATATATAATACTCGCTTTCTTAAGCTAATTGCATGCTAATTTTAAAGAGATATGAATTATGGTTAATTTAGATAGTTAATTAGTTAAAAGGATTCGTTCTGTTAATTGAATGAAGGGCTTACGTTCTTCTTTATTACTGATAAAAACTGTCCCACAACAAAACTTAACGGTGTCTGGCGTATTGACTACTAAATGTGTACTAAAAAGAAAAACATAAACGTCGCTAATTTCAGTAAATGCGCCTTGATTTAATACAACACAATGGTTTAAATGACCATAATAAAACAACATTACCAGCATAGCTTTTTATAATACCAAAACACATGCACACAACCAACAAAAACAACAAGAATCTCAAAGGAATACATATCAATATGAACTTTATATCAGTTTATTTAATGCTCCCATATTAATAAATTCGCTTACCCCGTGCAGTTCAAGCTGGAGGACATCACCAGCGGTGGCACCTACCCGCCCAATCAGAGCACCATCATACCCAGCGCGCCGGCCGTTATGGCCGCGGTCAATTTGGCCAGCACAGCGGGCACCCAGCGTCGCATCAGCAGTGGACCCAATGCGCGTAAGTTAACTGACAGATAATTACAAGTTTTTCCTAAGCTCTAATCTAAAATTGATACTATTTGCAGTTAATGCTTCCAATCAGTCGCTTAACTCTGTGGGTCGTCCAGTTTCTGCGCCCAGCGAGGGCATTAATAACAGCGCCTATGTGACGCCACCAATGCGCAGGTACGAGACGTCAACGCTGGCGACATCTGCCACAACAGCAACCACAACAACAACTGCCACACCAGCCAGCAATTCCACGTCCGCATCCAGTGCCAACCATGCAACGGCGACCAGCTCTGCGCCCAGCCATGACGATAAGGGTAATCCAAATACATAAAATTACGATTGACCCATCAAACAAACACACACTAATGCCAACTCTTGACCACAGATAACGACAAGGAGAACGATAATCGCACACAGACTGTTATACAGCGCCGTCGCAAGCCCAAGCGCAGATCCACGGGCGTGGTGCATCTCGATATGGACGTAAGTGAATCCCTGGCACGCGTTCTCTGCATGCTGCCTGCTAATTGGCGAGGCCATTTGTCAAATTAAATGAGCCGTGTGCGGGCAGATCGCAAACGCCTGTTAACTATTTATAGACAAAATGCTAATTAGTTAAACTAATCTTGTTCTTTATTTGCCCAGGAACTCGATCCGGATCGTCAAAATGAAACGGCCAATAATGACAACGAGGATAAGGATAAGGAGGTGAGCTAAACTACTTTAAAAAATAATTGTATTTGTATAAGAATTGAAGAAGCCTGTTCCGAATTCGATTAGTATATTTGTAAAGTAGTTTTTACAAAGTAATCTAAAAAGGTTGCAAAGTTTTCCCTTTTTAAAAATTTAAATTGAACGATGTCGTTTTTATTACCTTTTTTCCCTGTAAAAACATTTGACTTTATTTAATGTGAACTAAAACCGTTAGACCATTTATAAATAGTCCACATATGTCTAAAATTCAAAAATTTCTAAGAATTTGAACAATTCATAGAATATGGTAAAATATTTCAATTGTTTTTCGACAAATTTCTACCAAATTGCAATTCGGAACATGGCTAATTATAAATTTTAAATTATTTTGCTATACCTACAACAACAACAATAACAGCAACAAGTACAATCGGAACATATATTTAGTACATAAATATTTTCACACCTTGAGAAAAATTGCTCTCAAAATGTAGCTGCCCAGTTGGTTTCGTTGCCTCCAACAGCTGCCTGTCTTCCACCTAATTGCGTAGTCAATACTGCACCTGACACACACACACACACACAAACAGACACCTTCTTTTGGTCCCCTCACACTCCCGTTCGTTCGTCACACCTTGTCAGAATTTTAGACAGTCCCGTGCGTCCTTCAAAGTAGCTGCTGGTCTGCTCGGGCTCTGTCTGTTCCAATTAGCAGACGACCCATTTGTGCAAAAAACAAAAAATTATGATTGCCATTAGAAGCAGCGCAACAAGAAGAAGCAGAAGCATAAAGTGCGTGCACGTGGCATTGTGAATGCCATTGCTCCAATTGTGGATGATAAGTGTGGGATATATTCATTGTTCAAGGTGCACTGCAAATCCTTTCATGGCCGAGGTCAAAACTATTAGTGCGCATCCAATTTGTGACAATTTTTGAGATTTGATTTTCAACGAACCTGTTAACAATTTATTCAAACATTCGACCAAGTGCCGTTGTAAGCCATTAATAAAACTGTCACATTTTCTAAATGCATTTTTGTCATTTATGTTACGTTCACGATTATTCAGCAGACAGTTTGTCTGCTCGTCTGTCTGTCTTTTGGTCTGTCTGAGTTGAACATTTTACGAAATGTATATAGAAAATTATAAATTCGATTTCGTATTTTGCGTTTATAGTTTATTGACTGACGGTTTTTATATTGGTTCCATTAAGAGTGTTTATTATTGTTGAGATATTTATATTTACTATTGAGTTCAAAATATGTATACATATATATAAATATATGTGCCCATCTCTTTCGGAAAAATAAGAATAAATATACTAAAATAGTAGGATTTTTTGTTTTTATTCAACCTGATTAAAATATAATAAAAAGTATGATCAAGTCTTTCATCTAAAAAACATGAATATGAATATTTGAGTGCGTATGTAAGGTAACATCAGTAGCAAAAATATATCCGTTTTGTATAACTGCATAATTGTCAAAGATGATATATAAACCAGTAATTTAGTACATATCTGTTTCTATACCATTCAAAAACCATATTTTTCAAACTTATTCCGCCAGATAAAGTTCTGATATTTGATACTCGTATTTTTAGAAGGCAAATTTTCAACACGTTTTTATAAGAAGCAAAAGAAACTATATTTTAAGTATTGTATTAGATTGCAACCCTGGTCGCGTGTAGTGTCTGCTAAATCTGTTTTTTCTAATCGTGTCATACATTGGGGCTGATTGACGATGTCAAGTGTTTTTCGGCATATATGTTTCTATATATATATACGTATGAGTTTGGCTAAAGCTATTAAACACTTTCACAATGCGCTTTTCACACAACAAATTGCCCACTTAGAAGTGCCGCACGCCCCACACAACAATTCACACATCGCTCACACGTACATTGAACTTTGTTTTAACTGAGGCACCCTCCTCCCTGCCCTCTCTTCTGCCCCTCTCAGAGGAACGGCAAGAAATGTGCAACATTTGCGCCGCATTTGTCGCTAAATTTATACGTTTTGCAATTTGTAGTTTCATTTAAGCATTTGTTTCCTCATTCCCTGCCGGCTGCACTTTCTACCAGTGGCTCGCGAGAGGACAGGTGGGGCGGGGCGTTCGGGGCTGAGAGGCTGCCGTGTTGTTGGCTCCGTCATGTGCTATATTTAGATAGACTATAGAAAACTTTTTTGGCCTAGTTATGATTGTGTACTTCTGGGGGAGCAAACGGTTTCAACTTTAAATGTAAATTTAGCCTAACAACTGCGCCAGCAACACTCTCCACCTCCCACTCCAAACTAACTGCTGTCTCTTGGCTCTCTCTCTCTCTCTCTCTTTCGCTATCTCTGACATGTGTCACGTGTCGTTGACTGTTTCGCCTTTTGGCCCAGTTGCTACCAGGGGCTGCCTCAGCTGACCCCAGCATAGTTTACACATTTGCGTCTCGGACATTGGGCCAAATAAGTGTGCGATTTACTAAATTTAGATGGCAACACACAGGTGAAATATATATATAAACCGACATACACACACACACTGGCACCTTTTGTGTGCGCAATTCAAGTGAAAAAGTCCATTGCTGCCAAGGCTTTTGCCCCGCAGCAGCAGCAGCTGCTGCATTTGCAACTCTTTGTTTTCATATTTCATAAACGCATGCAGTTTATAATAATTATCATATTCCTGAGTTTTGCCAGCGTTTTTCCGGCTTCTGTGGGCTTTCTTTGCGTTCTCTTAGGCAACAACTTCTCTTAACTCTGACGTTGGCTCTCTTGCGTTTTCCTATTTCTGATCGTGCGCCAAGTTTTCGTTTTCGAATAAAACATTTCAATACTCTGCTTGGGTAGCACAGTTGAGTTTTGTACGGCTAGCGCAACGGATCATCAGGCACAGCAAGAAATTCCACAGCATCAGCAGCTAACGCAATTCAATTCAAATCAAATTCAAATTAATTATTTCTATTAAAGTAAATCACAATTAAACATACGCCCGAGTGCATTGACAAAAACCACAAAAGCTGTCAAACGTGTCAAAAATTTGCAATATTCGCTATCAGTTTACCAGAGATGAGATCTGAGATTCAAGACTCTTGAGAGTCTCCACAAGGGGGCAACACTGTGTGTGTGTGTGTGTATATGTGTGTGTATGTGCGTTTTGTCAGTTGTTGGTATTCAATTGAACGTGTTGCCTTATTTAGAGAATTGCGCACAAATTTTAATTTTTTTGGGCATTTCAACTTTTTTGGCTTTGAGGCTCTTTATATGGTCAAATATTTTGATCAGTTTTTAATTTGATTTCGTTCGTGTGCGTTTTAAAGGTTAAAGTTCAACATGTTACATTGTTGCAATAATTCAATAAAAGAAAACTTAGCGTTTTTATTCGAAATTTTCTCTAAAAATTTTTGAAAATCATTTGTTGATTTTCATTTCAAAAAGCATTCAATTTGTCAGTAATTATTCGCTTTCAATTTGTGTATCATAATTTTCTTTATGTAGTTTTAAAATTGTTTATTTTGCGTTTATTATTTATAAACCATTTCATAATCCCCATAAAACTTGCTCCCTGATCTTGGCATTAATTTATTTCTGCCATGACACAACAAAAAATGTAGTATTTTCGAAATGTTTTATTTGAAATTAGCCAACTTAAATTACGGAATTACTAGAAAAAATGAGGAGAAAAAAGATAAGCGTCGTAAAAACTTTTCCATATTATTTCCAAAGACCCAACTATAAAACATTTTAGTGTTTGGCATAAACGATTCATTCATGGGCAAGATCTTAATAGAAAGAGGAAACAGACGGGCCATAAATTAAATGCACTCGACATTTTGATTAAATGAAACGTTTTTTGTACCCCGTGCAGCAGTTTGCTGGGGTATATTGCGACAGCAAGTGGAAGAAGAATATTCGAAATTGTTAAAACAGACTAAAAGTATCTCTACAATTATATCAAAATATATAATATAAATGTTTTAGTCCCAATTATCAATGTCTGTTGAGACAGTAATATAGATATTTTAAAGTTCCTTTTATTAGGACATCAGCAATTTCTAAAAATATCTCGTATGTCGTACAGGGTATGTCGTAGTCAATCATTTCTTGGCATACAAAAAATTAGCTTGTTCTTTGTGTCAGCCGCTCAACTCGCGTGGGTGAAGCATCAACTTAAGACATTAACACCGCACAGTAAATAAATAGAACACGCCTTGGAGTCCTACCCATAGATTAGTGCTTCTTGTATGTGTTTTCAATATTATTATTAAACATTTGTAGGAACAACAGACCTCCCCAAAACTCACACACACACATACACACATCCAAACCCCACCTAGGGGAACGTTTTTCTACCGCATTGCGGCAAGTTTAAAACAGAATGTCAAAATTTATGTCTTGACGTCATTTTGCTGGTCGATTGCTTGATTGAAGGACAAGGTGGGGGAACGAGGGGCGTTCACCACATGTCAATATTACGTTTTCCTTTTCGCATACAAAGATCGTTTCACTTTGTACCGCAAATTTGTTTGTTTTTCTTTTTGCCACTTTTGTTTATGCCAAAAGAAGAAAAACGAAAATTAAATTCACAAACATTTTGTGCGCTGCTTAAATCTCAATTGTAAATTTTCCAAATGGAAAATTCTAAATGGCAAAAGATCTGCTCTGGCAAGCTGTTTTAAGCGTAATTGCAATTTAGTGGTGCCGATTGATATATTTGCTGCTGTGGCCCATTAAACATATACTAAAGGTCAATTTTTTTTATAGCGTGTGTGAGTGAACGAGTCTGTGAGTGTGTGTTTGTGTGCGTGTGTGTGTGTGTGTACCATGTCCTTTCGCTCAAGATCGCGCACACAGGCGCCGCTCGCCAGTCGACGGCGTTCGCTCTCCTCCAGCTCGCGCATGGGCGCCACTGGGGCAGGCGGCGGCGGCAGCTCCTCCGTGGGCGCCTACAACTACAATGGCAGCAGCAGCAGCAGCTACAACACACGACCCCTCAGCACGGGCTACTATCCGAGCAGCAGCAGCAGCGGTGGCGGCAATGGGAGCTATCAGAGCCCCTACACAAGCATGTACAGCTCGCGGGAGAGCCTCTACGGCGGGGGCGGTAGTAGTGGTGTTGGTGGGCGTGGCTCTTCGGGCGGCTACTATTCGAATGGTAATGCGGGCAATCGCTACGATTACAGCAAATATCATCAATATCATCAGCCTTATCAGCATTATCAGCAGCCAGCTGGCAGCTCCTCATCCGCTTCCACATGCTCATCCGGCGGCAGCGCCGCCGCCACCACTAAAAGCAATCATAGAAACGGCAGCAGCTACTACCAACTGCACCAGTTGCAGGCTTCCTCAGGCAATCATCAGAACCACTACCACATCGTAGTCAGCAAGCATTGCGGCAATAGTTATGGCAAATCTAAAGCATCTGATCTTTCCAACTCCAACTCATCCACTGTCTCCACCAACGCCACCAACAATCACAACACAGCCGGTGGTGGCTACGACAGCTCGCGCTATGGCTATCCCAGCGCCTCGAGCGGCTCCTATGGCAGCGATCATCGCTATGTCAGTCCCTACTCCAGCAGCTATGACAACGGTGTGACCACCGCCTCGCTCAGCTTCAAGTCGCCCGGTCTGAGTGCCTCCAATTCGTTCAAGGGCTCGGCCAGTGCACGCCTGCTCAATACCAAGTCGCTGTCCACATCCAACAGCAGCCTCAATACGCCAACCAGCGTCGGCGCCACCGTGGCAGCCATTGCGGCCACGCGCAGCAACTCGCTGCGGGAACAGGAGCGCAAGTCGCGGAATCGCACTCGCTCCCGCAGCGCGGCACAGCGTTCGATTAGCGCGTCCTCGGAGAAAAGCGAGGGCTATGAAGTAAGCAATTGGGCCACGATTAAGAGGGCCACAGGTTACGCAAAGAAATATTGAGCTCTTCAAATTGTGACGTCACAATATCGAAAATAACGGCTATTTCGCTCCTAAAGTACTAAAATACCCAGGCTGTCTTAATGAAACTTGACACAGATACGTATTATTAGTGGACACAGCACATATATCAAAATTGTTCCGATCAGACAACTATATGTCTTAGAAATAATCGGATCAAAACTTAAATTTTTTTGTTTTTTTTTTGGACAAACAAAACGCAAACTGCTATTGTGACGTCACACTCTCTTATTGTTCTTTGTGCAACCTTTAATTGTCTCCATCGTGCAATTGGGCTGTTGTTGTTGTTGTAGGCAGCAAAATAATTAAGTTTAGTCGATAAAGGATTATTCTCTCTTTATATCTGCATATAAAACACGTCTAATAATATTTGAAATGGCTCTTCCAGAGTGGCAGTGAACGCACCTCACGCTCCCGCACCACGAGCACAGCGACGACGAGCACCGGCAGCGATTCAAAGAGTGCGAGCAGCAGCGACAAGGCGGAAAACGGAGATGGCATCGACTATAAGGCGCTCTGGGAAGCGGCCAAGTGAGTATTCGAGTGTTCACAAAATGGAAACCTACCTAACTGAAGGATTTTCCACTTTATGCGCTCGTATATATAATTTGCTCCTTATCTATTTGACAGACTGGAGAACGATAAACTCAAGCAAATGCTCAAGCAGAAGGACGACGAAGTTGTGCAGACGCGTGCGACGCTCGAGCGTTTTGCCAATGCCGTAAGTAGACAGCCACTAACATGCCACGCCCACAAAAGCCCACTACTCCAATGAAATACTAAAAATGTATTTAAATTATACCAAAAACAAAGCAAAACTCTCAGCAATAACTAAAGAAAACAACACACAACAAACCACAGCTCAATTTTACTCTCTCTCTTTCTTACTCTATCTGCGTCTGTTGTGGCCAAACCGTGCTCTCTTTCTCTATTTTTGCTATAACAAACACTAGCACAACATTAAAAAACAACAACACATGCTCCCTCCTTTAAACCGTCCAAATAGAAAAAACAATTTTTTACATGGCTCAAACCCAAATTTTTGCCCGCTTGCCGCTCGCGCTCTGTTTCTTTCGCTCTCACTCTCTGTTTCTGTACCAAAAAAAAATATATATATTAAAAAAAAACACAACAACTGAACAACAGTAACAGTATGACACGATCCCAAATACTCTATATAGAAATGCAAAACAAACGCCAAAATTTGTTTCATTTCACATTCGCAGACCACTAGAAATTCACTCTCTGAGATTGAGAAACGTGAAAGAAGAGCTATGGAACGCAAGCTTTCCGAATTGGAAGAAGAGCTCAAGGTAATTACAAATGTGTTCCCAATCCTCCTTAACAGTTAACTTCTCTTGCCTGTATGCTGTTTGTGTTATCTTCTTTTCTATTTTTTTCTTTTTTTTTTACTTAAATGAGTCCCAGGTATCGCAACCCGTTTCGTTAGATGCCATCAACTCCCAGACTATATGATTTGTGATTTCTGCTTTTGTTTTATAATTTGGCCGAAAGTTTTCGTTTGGTTTTTCCCGTATTTTATTTTTATTATCAATTCCTGCCGCATGTTGAACAAGTTGGCTGAAGTAGCCCGCTTTTAAAATCCAATGCTTTGTTTTGTTTACATTTTATCCTTACCTAACTTGTATTACTCCACCTTAACAATTGTCAAAGAATTCTGTTAAAGCCGCACTTCCAAATTCCACCTCAGCCACGTTTCGCACCCAGTTGAAAGACAGCGAGATCTCTACAGATGTTACCAATCGTGTATACTCTTTATTTTGATTATCTCGCTTTATATTTTTGGCCACCTTTGTAATTACTCTGTGTATGTGTTTTACGGCACAGTTGCAATTGTTTATTAATATTTTTAATTTTTTTTAACTAGTGATAGCTGCACATAAGCTGCTGCTTTGATTCGTATATTTTTTTACTTTTCTGAACCCACCCGATATCCAAAAATTGTCATCTGTATATACGCCTCATATCATGTGTACAAACAAAAATTCATCGTGTGTTTTATTTTCGTAGTCATACCACAGAACAACAGAACTCTTCATCTTCACCTCTCTTCAACTTCATCTCACACTCCATATTGTTCTTGCTCCATTGTCATTTGTCATTTGTCCATTGTCGCACTCTCATTTTCACTCTCACTCGATCTTTCGTCAACCATTTTGTCAGTCATTTGTTGTTATGATTTGGTCACACTACCCATGCGTTACACGTTTACCGTTATGCGTTATACGTTTTACGTTATTCATTTGGCGTGCTCTTTGGTGCGCCATTCTCTTTAATCTTAACGCAATGCGCTCATTTCAACGAAAAAAAATACGCTCACTCAAATTTTGTTTTTCTTTTCTTTCTCTCCCCACGCGCGCCTCATCCATCGAATCGAAACGAAATGTATTGAAAAAACAAAAAAAAAACAAAAAAAAACAAAAACATAAATCAAAAAAATTATGCATATCTATCAAAACATTCGTTTTGTTTTGTATTTTCTTCTCTCTCGCTGTTGTTGTGTCGTTTTAGCTCTTGCAGAAGCTAAAGACTGAGAACGACCGTCTGCGTGCCGAGAATCGCGCCCTCACGCGTGTCGTCTCTAAGTTGACCACATCGGCACAGAGTCAGCTGGCCAAAACCAAATAGGCAACAATTTACAGTTACTTAGCGCACCCAGCAACCCAGCAACAGAAATAAAATCTATAATCAAAAAATAAATATTAGAAAAACACCAACTAGAAATATCGTAATCGCAATCGTAATCGCAATCGCAATCGTTATCGTTTCTATATATACACGTACTGCATACATACTTACATACACGCATACATAGTTAAATTCTTATATACCGTACACCCATCGTCTAGCAAAAAAAAACACCACTCGGACACCACTTGATGTACTAGCTATGTGCAACTGCTAAAGATATCTTTAGAGATTTCTACTATAATTAATTTTATTATTATAAAAATTTGCATTGTTATACTGAGCACAAGGTGTAACAATAATTAAATTTATTGTAGTTAAATTAAGTTTATATAACTTGTTGAGGGGCAAATAGCACATTGCTTATCAACAAAAGAGAATAATCAAATCTGGTCGGCAAACTGTATTTTTGCACCGCTGTACTATTAAGCCTTAAAGATATGAATAAAAAAATTGCAGTTTAGTTAAAATTTTGTGAATTTACACACGTATTGTATTAGAATTAATTGATATAATCCGGCTATAACAGTTAGAACAGTATATTATCGGTACCAGAATACAACACAACATATGGCAACAAATATACCCACATATATCGTATACAAAATACTCGCTTAACCAAAAAAAAAACATCGTAACTCAAGGATATATCCAGCAAATATAGCTCAACATGGCTGCCCACCCACAACAAACAACAACAACAACAACAACAATAGCTACAACGAGCACCAAGAGCACCACCAGCACAGATCTAGTATCTAGTTTCTTATATGCAGTGAGCTTTACGGTAAATGTTTCAACCACTGTCACACTGAGCCACATAAGAACCTGCGTCATATATGAGCTGGCTGTTGTTTTGTTGTTGCATAATACCAATAATATATATAAATATCTATATATAAACCAAAAACTATCTAAGCGAACTTTGTTCTTATTGTATTCTGTGGGAGTGTTTCAAAAATAATACGAAATTGAAATTATTTATCTCAACTTGAGCCGTTTTTATAAATTTACACTATAAAACGGAGAGTTTCATTTAATCTTCCATTTGGATACGCTGTTTTGAAACACTCGACTGTATATACCTATTTAATGTGTAATCTTTAAACTATAACTATACTATATATGCCAAATTGTTCCCTTGTTGTTAATATTGTTACAAGATTTATTTTATTTTTTTTGCTGAAATTTATACTCGTGTGTGTTTTTGCTCATCTGTTTACCAGTTTATACCAGAGTTACCGAATAAAAGTTTGACCCATTGTCTTTCCTTTTAAACTTGTTTATTGTTTGTTGTCTTTTTCTGATATCCATGTCAGATTCACCAGAGTCTGAATCTAAGTTCGACATCCGTATTCAGTATCAGGAACTAAGCATCTATATCAAATACTTCGCTTATCGCACATGTTTCATAATAAAACATAATCTTCAATCTTAAGTATTTTGCGCAGATCATGAGATTACAAGTGAAACTATATACATATCAAATTTTTGTTATGATTGTTTTCTTTATGGGAAGTGCATGTGGTTTTAGTCTGATCTTAGGGCGTTGTTTAGTTGGAGATTCGAGGTTCTAGAGATATGTTTAAACTAATTGTTTGTTGTTAATCTTGTTGTTGCTGAGTTGCTTTCAGTGAACCGCAACCCAACTAAACTGCATGATTTAAAAAAAGAAACAATTTACTATTTATCCTCCCTCGATTTGATTGGAGTTAATAACTCAATGTGCTGCTGCGCTAGTTGTATTTATTATATTTTGTAAACTTTACTAATTTTTTTTAATTTTCTTTTACTTTTGCTGCCCTACCCAAAAAACCAGCAACTTGACGTCTTCAAGTCGGATAATCATCGCCTGAAGGAGGAGAACGCCGCGTTGATTAGAGTAATAAGTAAATTAAGTAAAGGAAATTAGATCTAAACTTAAATTTACTCAACAAAAAAACAAAAGTTAATGAAAAATGAAACATCAAGAAGGCAAGGAACAATTTCATTTGAGCGATCGGTGCACAACGCGAAATTAAATTAACTAAATTATCTAAAGAAACGCTCTGTTTATTATTATGATTATATTATTTTTGTGTATTTAGGCATTTAGGCGCTAGATGAAACCATGTTTCGAAAATCGTTGAAATTTGTTTGTTTTTTTCTCTCTCTTCCAAAATAAATATTATAAAGAAGAAGAATGGAGCATATGTTTAATGTATTTGGTCAAATTATATACATATACAATTATATATATATACAGAAAAATACAAAAAATATAGAAAAATATAAACATCAAAAAGTTAATTATAGTTATAGATGTTGTGTAACGGTTAATTTCAAACAAAAACCTTTACGAAAAAACTGAGAACATATTCATCAAATGAGCCCTAGTTACAGATTAGTTTAACTATATATTGCATACATATAAACATATATTTTTCATATATACATATAAATTATATACATACACACACAACACATACACATACACACACATATTTGAATACCATACAGTTTAAAGAAGAAAATATAAACTGTTTGTGAGAAATGTTTTGAAACCAGCCCACGCAATGTCAACTTACTAATTAATTAATGCTGTAATTGTTTTTTTAAAGTAAAAAGCAAAACTCATTTAGTTTTAAACATAAATTTGTAACCGATCAGTGGATAAACATATGAGATATGCATATGCAACAACATTATCAATCAGCTCGCATGTTACTTTCTTCGTATAGAAAAGAGATACTAACTATATCATATATTTTAAAATAACCATGGCGCTCTAGTACATGCATTCGAGTTGTATATTATAATTTTTA
This sequence comes from Drosophila nigromelanica, assembly GCA_004149465.1. NCBI lineage: Eukaryota > Metazoa > Arthropoda > Insecta > Diptera > Drosophilidae > Drosophila > Drosophila nigromelanica. The sequence continues at coordinate 21,228 of SCDS01000711.1, forward strand.
TATACTCCTAAATATATGCTACAAAATGTTGCATATGCATAAACGATTTATTTGATTATGTTAATTTTAGTTGCTCACTTTTGAAACGTATTATATATATCGTACTATACTTTATTTGAATTTCGCTTATACCATACTACATAATTGTAACGACTACACATGATCATACGCATATTTCTGTTATTTATTAAATTCGTTTAAGAGATTTTTGTGTTACTCGTGATGAAAACGACAAAACAACAAACTGAAAAAAAAAACAAGTGAATTGTGTAATATGTAAAATTGTGAGAAAATATTTAAGAAAATTTGATTCAAATACGAAACTTAATAAATGTGATCGCAAAGTAAATTAAAGAGTTTTTCATTGTTTTTTTTTTAATAACTGATTCACTCAGATTTTTGCTATTAGAATAATATAATGTATATATTTCAGCTACAGATGAATTAAAATAAATGCCATTAGGTAGAGGTGGACATTAGTATATAATTCTCTTGCAATCTACCAAATTTATTGCGCTTGGAATTAAAAACAAAAAATATAACAATTTTGTAGTAGCGATTAGTTGCGCCAAGAACCGAAATGAAGCATGAAAATGTTCTGTGTACTTACAAAGGCAATGACACTAATCGACTGATTTAAACAATTATATAGCGATTATTTATAGTGTTTTAAATAATTATACGTATTGCAAAAATATACAAAAAAAAACACCTTAAATCAAGTACAGGGTATAGCAATTATGTTGAATGCATTTTTTATTGAATAAGAATATTGGCACGTGTCTAACTTTATTTCAAATGCTGTACAATCCATAAGAGTAACAGGTAAATTAAATTAAACAGACTGACGAACAGTGAGGAACTCAGTTTATTTTAACGCACAAGTATACATTGTACATATAATCTTTTTAATGCGCCACAAAGTTATAGGTTGTAAAATGGGTTAATGGAAGTGACCTTTGATATATTTTGTTAAATTACTTTACGCTACAAATTCTTGTCAAGCACTTGTAATAATTAACTGCAACTGAAATATACAACAAGATATATACATATTGCTATGTTTGAAATATTAAATATTCGTGCACTCATAAACTTAATGATGAGAGTGTGGGTTATCAAATTTAAATGCTACTTTTATGAAATCCAGAATTAGAAACATGTCTTATAAAAATAGTTATTATAATGTGAGTTCTAGCTAATTATGGATGTATGTATATGTATTTTTAAGTTAGATTTAAGCACGCACGGAATAGGGAGCAAATTGTTATTTTGGCCTTTGATGTCTGACCCAGCTGGAAGTTTTAAATTTTTCTGTTAAAAGACCTTTAGACGTCACTAGGTAGGCCATTAACCAGGAATAGAAACAGGAGCTGCGTTTCATTTTATTGACGCACAATCGGCGCCCCACAGCGCTTTTGCTCGGCCAAAAGAGACTCAACTCAGCAGCGGGCGACAGCTGCTCAAAATGAATTGAGTGGAAACGCGTTGAGCGTGGCTTAAATAAGTTTTCAGTAACCGAAAAATAGTCAGTTACGCTCAAAGCGTCCCCACGTTCACATCGTCGTCGTCGTCGGCAGTGCTGGGCTCAAATAATAGCCAAAATTTTTAAATCTGGCCCATTGCAACGCCGCGTCGCACAAGTAAACCAACATTTTATATAAGTTTTGCAATTTGTGAAATTGAAGTGGAACAAAAACAAAAACCCAATAGAGAAAAAACCAAGAAACCCAACGAATTTAAACGGATTTAAAAAAGTGAGTTTTTGATCAGCAATTACATAATGGGGAAAGGATAATGAAAAACAGCACAAAAAATTGAACGTATAACAACTCAAGCAAGTTGAAGTCTGCCTGGAGCCGAAGAAAAACTTTCGCTTTCTCCGAAACGCCGCTTATCGCATGGCATAAGCTTTTCTTGGGCTTCCGATGGTCTGTTAGCCATGTTGATACTACGTATTAGCGTTTAGACAGAAATTGCCTTTAAAAGCTGGTAGTTAAAGTTCTTGGATATTTTGTATGTGTGCGAGGTTTTCAAGTTTCGCTTTCTACCAAGCCTAACAAAGTTGGTCAAGTGAATACATATATCATGATTATTTATTTAGTATATCTGCGATCTGATATTGGGTAACAGATGTGCGCTTGCTCAAGCAACAAGTCAATTAAAATTACGCGCTAGTAGGTAATGCGTTCAGTTTTGAATGCTAAGCCAAAAGGCCCGCGCTGCAAGGTCTCGTCCACCGAAGTTGGCTAACGCCATAAAAAGAGCAAATAAAAAACGCACATACATATGTACACATATAATGTACATATGTACATATACATATAGTGTGTAATCAGTTTTGATGTGTCTGTGAATTTTCAATTATGAATACTCATATGGTACTCAAATGTATGTATGTACATATGTACATATGGTTTCATTAATATTCACAAGCGAACACAATTTAGCAACTGCATTAACGGTCACACCATTGTGACCTCGCTGCGAACACCATTTGAATAATGTCGAAAAGCATACACATGGGTTTCTATAGGGGCTCCTAATCAATAAATGTTATGAATTTCGTGCACTTGGCCACTAACTGTTGCACGTGCTGCGACTCAATAATTTGTTTGTGATGATATTTACTTTACTAGCCATTAAGCTGTATTCTAAATCAATCAATCACGTGGTCGATTCTGTAGGTTATTCACAAACTTGGCTAATTAGTATTTGTGTGTTAAGGCATTCGACCGACTGCTGGTTTCTCATTTGTTTAAGCGCAATAGATCACTCGAGTGGGTGGCATAATGTAAATTTACATCAATATCCGGCATGTGAAATTCAAATCGCACCAAAACACACACACATTTTGAGTGAGTGAGAAACTCAGGAGTTGAAAGCTTCGCAAAGACAAAACACGTTTTGAGTGTGTTGTTTTTTCTTCTTCTCTTCTTTCTCCTGCTCCCTCTTCCTCTCGCTCTCTCGCTCGCGCACACTAACAATCACTCTCCTTTTTGCGTAGCGCATTTTATGCTGTTGTTGGTTTGAGCTGTACTTCGGTTTGTCAGATTTTAAGCTGTGATGTAACAGCAATAGACTAATTGGCAGAGCGGATGCAGAAAGAGCGACCAAAAGAAAATACAAATTGCACGTCGCAAGCCCAGCTTGGGGCGCTCTCTCTCTCTCTCCCTCTCTCTCCTGCTGTCTCCTGTGTGCTATTGGATATGGCCATCTGACCCAATAACGCAATCGTCAATACACACACACACACACACACACACACATGCGTGCATGGGCCTGTAAACTGGGCATAGTCAAAGCAGGGCATGTTACGAATTTCATTTTTCGAACAGCGTCTGCCCCGCACATTGAAATCTGTGTGAAGGCCATGAAAGTGAAAAAATACAAAGAAAAAAAACAGAAATAAAAAAAAAATTAAACCTGATTTTTTGTCCAGCGGGCACTGTTATGGCCATAGGTATGGGAGTATGCTCATAAATAGTTTGTTGACCAAAAACGGTCGGTTGTCTTTCTCGTGTATTTACTGTGCTGCGTAAAGCCAATTAATATGGTCATTATTATTATTGTATAGGCCACCTCTCTATATACTGTATGTACACACACAGTTTTAATTGGCCATGTTAAATAGCAGTGACAGTGACTGCAAGCAGTTGGCATATGGGCTGACTGCAGTGATATAATCTTCTGTCTTTACTTTACTGTTGTCTTCTTTTTTTTATCTATCTACTGACCTTCGTTCGAATTAAATTGGTTTTTTTAAATGAAGAAATTTAAATGAACGATCGGATGATGTGCCCAAGTTTGTGGTGTTCATATGCAAAACGAACTGTCCCTTCATTTTGGGTCATGGTCAATGGACCGGTAAGCGGACAAAGGCGGCGAGCAGCTAATCAGCTTGGCTGTGGTAATTTTGGCCAGATTGAAACATGCAGTCAGCTCTATTTTTAATCAATTTGCCAACTATGAAATCAATGAACTATATATGCATATGCATATAGATATATATATATATATTTGTTCATCAGCTGGACCCACGCAACAAAAGCTGCCACGAACTCCAGCTCGAACTCGCAATATACTCGAAGCCAATGACCCAAGCCCACATCGCGCTGCCCTCTGCAGACAAAAACCAAAAACTTTAAATGCAAGTGGGCTTTAATCATGGATACACAAATGCCACTGTCTGTGTGTGTGTGTGTGTGTGTGTGTGTGTGTGTGTGTGTACTGGTTAATGTAGGTTAGTAAACAGTGGTAAATTACCAGAGTTCGATGAATTTTAACATTTCAGCCTCAGAGTCAGTGGCTGACCAAGGCCAACCACACAATTAGTGAAATCTGCACCACGGTACACCTGACGTATACGTAATAAGTAGTTTCAGCCATTTTATACACTGTTAATTAAATGACGGCTATCATTAAGTTATTTAAATATATGTAAATGAATGTGTACTTTAAACATTCCATTTTACAGTGCTGGAAACGGAGGTGTTGCAACAACCCAAGCTGAACGGACCGGCGTCCAGTGACAAGGACTATGATCCGTATGTGTGCACGCTGAGCGCCGACTTGAAACTGGTGGCCAAGGAGGAGCTGCACGAGGATGAGAACATACGGCGGCAGGCGTTGGCCCAGTTTCGCGAGTGGATAACCAAGCATCCGCACATCAAAAAGTGCCGCACCGATGCAATTTTCCTGCTGCGCTTTCTGCGCACAAAGAAGTTCTCGGTGCCCGCTGCCTGCGAGATGCTGGAGCGCTACTTGACCATACGCCAGCTGTTTCCGCAATGGTTCCAGCAATTGGACATCAACGATCCGGCAATCAATGAGATATTCGAGGCGGGCTACCTGGTGCCGCTGCCGCAGCGCGATGCCAGCGGGCGTCAGGTGATCTTTTCGGTGGCCGCCAAGTTTGATCCGTACAAGTTCACCTCCGTGCAGATGGCGCGCGTGCATAGTCTGATCTGTGAGTCGCTGCTGGACGACGAGGACTCTCAGGTGTCCGGCTATGTTTATGTAAACGACGAGAGCGGCATGAACATGGGCTTTGTCAGCCTCTGGTCGCTCACCGATCTGCGCAGCATTATGAAGTGCATTCAGAACTCCACACCCATGCGCCACAAGGAGACGCACTTTGTGAATATACCCCACTACGCCAATCGCATCATTGAGCTGGGCGTGTCCATGCTCAGCGACAAGCTCAAGAAGCGCATCATTGTAAGTGGGAGCACAGAGCCCGATCCAATCTCGATCACATCTAATCGTTTATCTGTTTCTAGGTGCACAAGAATGTGGATGCACTGAAATCGAAGATAGATCCCGCCATTCTGCCAAAGGAGTACGGCGGCACTGTGCCCATTGCTGAGATGATTCGGGAGTTCAAAGCGAAGCTGCAGCAGAGTCGGACGGCCATTCTCGCCCTGGATGATATGCACATCGAGATCACCAAGGAGGCGGCCAATTTTGCGGGCAATGATGTTGGCGACATCGATGCAGGCATTGTGGGTAGCTTTAGGAAACTGGAGGTGGACTAGTTTGTCCAGTTTGGCTTTAGGTTAAGCTAGGCTAGGTCGGAATACCATTGAGACATTTGACAACAAATTCACACACTGAGGGCAATCAAAATTGTTTGTGCCTTTTGACAGCATAATACCTAAATTATAAATTACAATTTACAATTATTTACGGCTCGGGCTGCAACATCTAATTTGGCACGGAAACAGGTACCGGAAACTGAAGTTGTAGTTGAAGTTGTTGTAGTTACATATATATATATTCCATGCATGCATACCACTACAATGTGTGCATGTATGCTATTTAAATATAAACATTCTTGTTCAAATTCTTAGCTCGTTTTCATTTCTTGATAGAGCTATCGTGTTTCTTTGAAATTTCAGTTAACAGAGGTATGTACTAACATGTTTCACTTAATTTCTTTAAAAACAAATTTAAATAAAAACTTTTGCCTCACGTACTAAATTAAAGATGGTTATTTGATAAACGAATGCAAAATAATCAATATCGGTTGAATTTTGATACATGATATTTTCACAAAAAAATGAAAAAAAAAAATTTTCAAAAATGCATATATTTTGAATGCAGAACTAATCTAGATGACAAAACATGACCAAAATGCCATCAAACATGAAAATCGGTTCAGTTTTGACAAA
>SCDS01000712.1:0-39295 GCA_004149465.1 Drosophila nigromelanica
GGGGGGGGGGGGGGGGGGAATGTGGAGAGGGGGCATTGTGGCAAGTGCCAAGCATGTGCCTGGCCATGCAACGCAGCGCTTCCGTCGCCATCGCCTGTGCCTGTGCCGTGTGCCATGAATGTCCTTATAAATTGTCTGCAATGTTAAATGTTGCATGCGCCGCTCCCTGCATAGCCTGCTCCCGCCCGCTTTACTGCCACCCCTGCACCACAGAAATTTATGGCGTTGCCACACAACGAACACTGGCAACTGGCAACGAGCATTGCAACAGCTCCACAGTTTGCTGCACAGCTCCTGGTACGATTCTGCCACTAATCAGCACACGTTTTAGTTGGCGCTGCCAAGCGGCGGAAGCTCAAATTGTTAAAAGCAATAAAGCTAATAAGTGATGTGGCAAATGTGCGGCCTTACCACCATCTCTGCCACTCCCACTCCCACTCCTACTCGCACACTCTCCTTTCCTTTTTCTATCTCCCTGTTTTGCGGCCATGCCATTACAGTTACTCTGACACTTTTATATGTATGCAGCCTGTTCGAGATGGGCGCGTGAAAAATTGCCAGTCGTTATTGCCAAGAGGAGCCTGATTAAAACTTTCCCAAGATATGATTTTTATTTGAACAAAGCTATTTTAGGTAATATATCAAATCCATTGATAGAACTAAATTTAAATAACGGTTAAATGAGCCTGCAACATTTCAATGCTCGATTTAATAGATATCTGATCTTATAGATATATAAAAGCTTCCGTCAAAAAAAAAAATGCAGTTCATGTGCGGGGTACAACTGAAAATGATTTTTAACTTAATGAAAACTTATTATAGCCTTATTATAGTATATATTATATTCTCTATATAAAAACGAATCTGGTGACCTGGGACGTGGAACTATAAAATATATATATATAAATAACACTTATTTTGGTTTTATGCATATCTCTGCACAAATATGAGTTGTCAAGTGACAACGATTTTAAATTGACAAAAAAATAATTAAATAAATAAAAAAAATGTCATATTATTTTAATATATTACTTAAGTTACTATTTTTCAATATTTAAATAAATAAATAATAAAATTTCAAATATTATTATTATATACAACTAACTTATTTTTGGTTTTGTGCAAATGTGAGTAATAGGCCAAAGGAAGCATCTCCAACCTCATAAAGTATGTATATATCTATCTGTCTGTTTGAACGCAGCGATCTCAGAAACATACATTTTAATGGTCTTATTAATTGTTGAAAATTTCAGAACGATCATACTCTGAATTAAAAAGTAAATCAAGAATTTAGGGTCTGTAGTGGGGCCAAACGCAGTCAATAATATCCGCGAGGCTATGGACCGGTTCCTTGCAAATCCCTTGTCAATGCCACAATGACTGGGACGTTTTGCGTAGATATGTCATAGGGCGGCGACAATTGGCCCGACATTCCGACGGGGAATAGAAAAGGCACCAAGACTGTATATTTTCTACTGCCCAGGGGGAACATAATAGGGATAGAGCGTTCGGCTATTGGTAGGGCAGTTCACGGTACGGTACGAGGGAGTGGTGAATAGGCACGGCGTTGCATCACTAAGGACCAATTAAGGGGATACATCTCACCCGTAGAGGGTTAATTGGCACTGCTAGAACTGCTAGGAAGTGCGTACAGTGTATGTGTGAATTTGTGTATGTATATATCAATGCAAGACTTGACTTGTTTGTGACAGATCGCAGGGTTCAGGGTATGTGCTAGTCGGGTGCACTCGACTTTGATATGTTAATAGTGTATACAATTTTAGATGATAATTATGTACTTTTTAATTAAATGCTGTAATAGAAGTACCTAAATTAAGAAAGCTTAAAATTAAACCATCGAAAACATTCAACTAGTGTTAACATCACAGAACACCGACAGGGCAGGGTATATAGTTGACTCTTATCCATTGAGGTCACAGCTCAATATGGGCTGAGATGTGCACTTGCCCATTACTTGGGCAGAGTCAAACATTTTACTCAAATATATAATATTCTGATATGCAGTAAAATTGCATGTGTGTGGCATGTGGTCCATACCTAGTTCCTGTTGCTGTTGCCGTTGCCAGCGCCGGGAAATCAGCAATTAGCGACAGGCCAGTCGCCAGTCGGCAGGACCCACTTAAGCGGGTCATGAAACCACCGGCAGGCAGACAACGAAGCGCTCGGCCACCACTCCAATCATTGGGACAGTCACGCATTTCCGCCAGCGCCAACTGCTTCCGGTGGCACTTTGCACTTTGACTTGGCTGCTCGGCTGCGGCTGCTGTTTGTACGGCCATTGTGAGCCGTATATAGTACAGCTACTCGCCGCACAATCCCTTCGCTCTGTCACTCGACTGTTATCCTTGTCGTGCTGCTGCTCGTCCTGGGTCATGTAATTTTATGACTAATTAGCCAGCTACTACGTCAAGTTGGCAACTACATAAAGCGTGCCGGGCGGAGGTTGGTGCGGTGCGGTGCTGGGCGACGACATTCGTTTAGTTTAAGTCTAGCATTGCTGTGGGCGTTACTTGATCATGGGGCGTGGCCGTTTATTTGCTTTGCTGCGCTTTTAATTGCTTGCGAGCAGAACATTTTCTGCTGTAGCTATTTTATGGCATGCGTCGGTGTCGACGTCGACGTCGACGTCAACAGCAACAAGAATAATAATAACAACAACAATAACAACAACAACTGCCTCCGGTCTGTCTACAAAGTTGAGTTGCAGTTTGTTAGTTGCCTGCTGCCAATTGGCTTTGTTGCGCTCTTTACCACCCTCCCCACCCCCCAGCAAACCCCAAACGCAACTCGTCAACATTCTTTTTGTTCTTATTTGGCTTTGTGCAATTTTGCAGTAGAAAGCACAAAGCCGCAGCTCGAAGACATTTTTGAGCCCATCTCAGCAATTTGCGGTAGCTTGTTACAGCTTTAAACAGTTTTATGCTGGTATTTTTAGAAAGACAGAGCCAGCTTATTAAATACACTGTGCAAATTATCCTACAAAACAGGGACAATAAAAACAGGTGTCTACACATAAATATACCATATATATATTTAAGTACTGCAACTAGCATCTTATAAAGACTTCAAATATTTATAAAAACTTCTAATCTTTTGCTTCTTTAGTTTCCGCTTTCATATGGCAAGCGCAGCAAACTAGGCCCTAATTAATTATGGTCAAGTCATAAATAATAGAGCGAAAAATTATGTTAAATTTGCAACTGACAAAAAAGCGACAAATGATTTCCGCTGCTAAATTATCCACTTCCGTTGCATGTACATCATTTGTATGCCCCAAACGCCAGTGGGTGTGTTACCCTGTCCCAACTTGCCGCCCCAAAAACTGTCGAGTCAACTGCGAACAAAGTTGAGCAACACCTGCAACAGGACCTAACCCACGCAGGCTAAAACTGGGTAAGCGGCAAGTGGCTTCGAAGTTGAGGTTTGTGTGGATGTTTGCGGGGGATTGTGGGGGTTTGGGTTGGTTGGCTGGTTGGCGTGCTGAATTTTAAAAATACATACGAAATTTAAATGACAAGCAACTAATGGAAATTGTTAACAATTTTCAATGGCAGGTGGCAGGAAACTTTGCCAACCGGCTGCGACCTGCTGCGACCTGAGTGCCAACGCTTGCATCAAAAATCAGCTAACAGCACAACAAATGGCTTCATTTATTTGCGTCTTTTGTGCAATGTTAGCGGTACTTCCGCCCAGCACTGGCAGCCAGTGTGGGCGTGAACAGCTGAAGAAATCCTGATTTACGTTTAGCACGCCCTCCCTGCCGCCAACGCCCCCAATGCCAGACGCCGAGTGTGAAAAGTTTGCCTTAACAAGCTAAAACAGTGCCCCTTGTGCAATGCCGAAGCTTAAATGCCCTACCCTTAAGCAATATCTTAAAGTGTGTACTCAAAAAATACAACAAAAGATTCCAAAAAAAAAAAAATTAAAAAGGTTTTATTTTTTATTTTTTTTTCATTTGATTTAATTTTCTAAAAAGTTAAAACAGAAAAAAAACATTTAAATTTTAATTTTTTAGCGGTCCGACAAAATATGGTTCTTTACAGAGTTCTATCAACATAGAAGCACCGAATGACTAAGTCACATAGGATCGATGAGGTCGGCAGGAAGATCTTAATTTTGTTTTTGACCATTCCTATAAGAAATATTTACGTCCTATTACGTTTAAGATAGATCCTGCAAGGCGTTACATATTTCAGGACAACATTTAAATACCCATAGTTAGGTTATTAAATAGTTGCCAACATTGTCCGAGAACAGAAGAAACATATAATGTTTATATATAAGAAGAAAGTGGAAAGTAGGAAGTTGTAAGAAAAGTTGTTGTTGCAGCACTTGCAGTGATTGAATGGCCAACAGGCGTTAATGTATTTTTCCATTTTAAGTTGTAATTTTACTTTAGCAAACTTTGGCTTTGGTCGCATATCTTGAAAAGGAAAACCTCACTTTAAGTTTCACCGAAAAGTTGAAACTTTGGACAGCCGCAAATGCCAGCTGCACTGCGGCAGCAAATGAAATATATAAATACAGTGAATTTGCTCAATCACCAATTAATTGTCTTCGTTTGATGAATCTTCCAATGTTTTAGAATTTCTGGCAGGGGAATTTTCGGTAGATGTGTCGAGGCTTGTCGCGGTCATGTAAGTTTTACGCCTAACGATGCCTTCAGTGGCAATCAACGTCTTCTTTAGTTCCATTTCTTCTCTATTTACCTTGAGGCAAATGTCGATGAAGAGGATCAGGTCAATGTTCTTTAGATATTTGGAAAATTTGAATGCCTCTATCAGCATTTCCCTTTGCTTCTCCACTTTGCCCAGCACCGCATGCGCTTTACATGCGGTAAAAGCGCTCAAGACGGCCCAAATGTAATTTTTGCCCCTAATAGCTTCTAAAATTTCACGAAAGCATAAAAATGTTGGCTTCGCTTACATATCTACTTACCATCCATGGCTCTGCGAGCCAACAAGCAGCAGGCATCAAAGGAATGATTATCCAGATTCGCCTGAGCCGCTTCATGGTACAAATAGCTGCGTTCTATGGAAAGCTTTGCGAATCGCATGCGATACTCCAGACGAGCAATACGATGTCTAGAAAAAGAAAAAAAATCATAATGAAATCACCTATTGATTTATATACTGCTCTATTCACTGCTCTCACTTGAATAACTCTGCTTTGGGATCAACGGCCTGCCCTCTTCTGATATTCATTATATCACTATCTCTCACATTGGAGACATTACCAAGATCTATGGGTGCCTTTAAAAGTGTTAGTAGACGTTTTCGCCCCGTCAATGTTTTTGTGCTGCTTGAAATTTTGTATTCGTTAATGCGGGCCACGCCCAAATAGTTGTAGACCTCATTAATGAATTCAAATTTCCAAGGCATAATGCGATTCGTCTTGATTGTTACATAATCGCCCATGACCTCTTCAACAAAGTTTGTCAATTTCTGAAAATTTAGGTTGCTAGACTATTTGATACAGATGATACAATAATAGCTCACGGTCAAGTCATGGCTGCGTATAAGACCTCGTATAGTTTGAAGTATCTTAAACATAGTTCGTCTCGTTTGATTCTGTATGCGAAAGAAGTTCTCCTGCTGGTACTTGAGATACAGTTCCTTGTTAGGATACTTTTTCACGTGCTTACAATACATTGGGCAGCGAGCGTGCAACATTTTCTTAAATGAAACGAAAATTTTAATCTAAAATACGCTTACTTGTATCATAGGCAAGAGCTTACCGTAAAAGCGCGCACTATTTTGTAATTCTGATTGGTAAGACCTCTTAAATAATCCGTTGATTCGGTGCATTGTTTTAATAGGAGATTTGGATTTTCACGTAACTTCTTGAGGAAAATAGCATCCATCCAAGATTCACGAAGATATGTTTGATTGTAGATCTTAAACTGACGTTCGCGACGTGCTTTCTCAAGTGGCGAGAGAACCTCTTCCTAAAAAACAATCAAGGATTTATTTAAAGATTGATCAGGTGAAAGCTCTCAATTGTCACCTCCTTCTCCAATATGCTCAGCACATCACAATCGGGCTTCACGTATGTGGGCTGCTTGGCCAGCTCTGACGTCATTTTGCTAATAAGTCTATGCACGGCCGGTGCTGAATCATCTGATAGTGCTTCGTGTATGTTATGATTGATCTGTGGATCGGTTGTTCACAATATATACGCATTCATATATTTATATATGTAATAAGTGTATATACTAACCACACACAGACGATTCAGCATAGGTTGTGCATGCGAACAGCTAATGACACGCAGGCTGCGTTCAAGGCATTGTTTGCTTTTCTCAAAGCGATTCGATTCGTATAATGCATCGCAAATCTCCGTATTGAACGCAAGCGGATTGTTTACTTTTAAAATACCTGCAATATTTCAATAAATATTTAATGTTCTATAAATATATACATGTGGCACCCAACTCTTTGCTTTACTACAATCAATCAGTGCTTCTGGGGCCTGGGCCAGTTTCCGCTTGACCTGGCTGCGCATCAATAGAGCCTTCTTGTTGTCCGGATGCAGCGCCAGCGCAGCATCGAAGTATCTATTGGCGGTTTTAAATTTCTGCTTGCGGGCAAAGTAGGAGCCCCAATCGGTGTACATAGCGCGAAGCTGAGTATCCGTCCACGCGATCACTTCCCACGGCGGCAAATAGCGCTCCACGCCGGCCGGTGGTGCAAGTATTTCCGAAACATGATCCATTGTCGTGTGTACGATAAAATGCGTTAAAAACAATTGTTTAAAACCGTATTAAAGAGCAAATTAAAAAAAAAATAAAAATAAATTATTTAAAAGTGGTATACATAAAATCAAGTGTGTTATGTCTAAAATTAATTTGTGAATGAGGCAAAACACAACTCGGCAGAAATTTCACTCAGATTCTGATAGAAATGGAATGGTAACTGCCTGAAAACTTTTACCCTGAACCCACTGAAAATGGTTAAAAACTCGTTTGTTTGTTCTGTGCAAATGTGAGTAAACGGCCGAAGCAGGCATCTACAACCCCATAAAGTATATATATTCTTGATCAGAACGACGAGCTGAGTTGATTTATTCAAGTTCATCTGTCCGTCTGTCTGTATGAATACAGCGATGTAAACTTTCCCATATTGGATTCTCTTAGTTCATACACAGAACAAGTTTATCATTTTTTTTTTCGATATCTTTCCCCATTTCATTAATATCAACAAAAATTAATTTCAAGAGGCACCAAATTTAGTGCGTTATGTTTGTGTAAAACAGATTTTAAATACTTTGCATTTTGGATAAATCCCCCCAATCACCCTTAATATCAAAAATACCAAAAAACCGCAATGTATGTATGTATGAATGCAAAGGGGTTGAAATGTTTATGAAGACAGATCGCGGGGTTCAGGCTATCTCCTAGTCGGGCGTCCCCGACTAGAGCCTTCTCACTTGTGTAAACATTTTATTTATTTATTTATTTATTTATTTTTTCAATTCAAATTATTTTGTACAGTATATATTAAAAGTACAAATAATTATTATTTTGTTCGATATTGTTTCACTTGTTCAGTGAGATTATTAAAGAGAGCTCCAATATCAATATTCCTATTATAATCGGCAATATGTGTCAAGAAATATTTCCCGGTATTGTTTTTAAAAGCAACAAAAGGTTTTCCCAGAGTTTCCATGTTAGTTGTTGTGTTTTCTTCCGTAGAATTTTGCAGGCAAATTGGTCGCACGTTGGCCGAGAGAACCAAAGGATTTATCAGTCTCAGCAGCGCTAAGGGTTTTCTGTGAATGTACATTAAATTAATGAAATGATGTTGCATGATATTTCATAGCTTACAGATCATTCACTTCGATATTGGCAATGTTTCGTATATTGTAGCCGTGTTCCAGGTGTAGATTGAAGCCAATGCTCTGGTTGCCTAATACAATGCTATAGCTGGTCGGCAATTTGTGACTATCGGCGAAACAATTGACCACACTTAGCACATGAAATTGATCAATAATTGTTCCCAGGCAACGAAATTCATATGTATCAAACGGCATTCGTTCGAAAACGCTAACTAGCCAAGGATCTTCCTTGACTGTAACAAACTTTCTGCCACAGTCGGGCTTGCAATTTAGCCTAAACTTGTTTTGCCTGGCCCAAGTTCCGCGCTCAGTGCAGACGTGTTCGGCCTTTGCGCGCGGCTCATCAGTGTAGTAACCCTGTGCACAAGAGATGGTTGCAATGGTTGAGACCATTAGCGGGTCTTTGGCGCAGTCGATGGCATTGTTTTTGTAACTGCACACGGCTTTGAACCTGGAATCAGCGGTGATCCCACCGCTCTTGCAAAGTTTCACACATTCCGGCAACGGAGCCTCCCAAGAACCATTATTACAAGTATTCACATCGCTCCCCAGGAGTACATAGGATGTATTGCAGCGCAGTTGCACCGTCATCGTATGCGACACAAAACCATCGCTCAAAAAAGGCACCTTGGTGTACATGGGCCTTAAATGCAGTGCAGTGTTTGTCACTTGGCAATTCTTTACCATTGGTGGTGGTGTGGTTATGGAAATGGGCGCAATCGATGGGGTTGTATCTGAGAGGTCATATTGCCAGGATGGCAAATTCCAGTCGGCCTCTTCGGGCAAATACATCTTCTTGTTGCACACTGAAGGTATCTCATCGGAGCCATCTCGACAATCGATGTAGTGATTACAGGCCGCATCTTTGGCAATGCAAGCGCCGTATTCGCATTGGAAGGACCAGGCGGGGCAGAAAAAACTTACGCAAATGTTGAAAGCTTCATCCGACTTATCGCGACAGTCCTCAACGCCATCGCATAGTTTACTAAATGAAATACATTCAAGCGACTCCTCGCACTGAAACTTTGTATAGTCCACGTTGCTGCGGGTATTTAAGAATCCAAAATGTATAGTTTAATTATCACGTGTGCACTTTGTACGAAACTTACGAGCAATTACCACGCAGTTTTACATCGTAAAATATATCATCGCTACATCTGTACTCGTTCTCATCTTTGCCATCCCAGCAGTCCTTTTGGCCGTTGCAAAATTTTGATTGAGCAATGCAGGCGCCGTAGGCGCAGCGGTCATCATCGTTATCGCACTGAAAATCATGGCATTCCGCAAATGTCTCATCGCTGCCGTCGTCACAGTCCTTAAATAAATCGCATGTGCGATTCGCACTTATGCACTGACCATTTGAGCACTTGAATTGTCCTACGATGCAGGCTTTGTTTTGTTCTTCACCAGCATAGACTGCAAATTGAGACTTTTTAAGTTCGTGTTTTTAAAATGAATAATCCATCCTATTTTCCTATCTTTAAGATCTAGAGCTACAAAATTATGTTTAATATCTTTTTCCTAAGGCACACGCAGATTACGATTTTTTCGGTTTGTGAATGCCTCCTCCCTCCTGTATGAACGCAAAGCGGTTGAAATAAACGACAGCTAGCAGCTGAGTTCAGGGTATCTACTAGTCGGGCGTTCCCAACTGGAGCTCTTATTATACGGTGAAAGCGTATTGAAAATTCATATTACCAATTTGCAGACACAACAGTACCAGGTAAATCCTAAACACTTTACTAAGAACTTCAAACATTGAAATTGTTGTGATAGAATACTCAGCAACGTTATTTTATATATTTTAAATGTTCCTATATTTTAAATGTCGACTGTTCGCGTTTGACTTCCTCTTTGAACTAATCGAAATCATTCGCAATCCATTTGAGATTGGTGTGCAGAGATTCCGAAATTTATTTACACGCACACACACACACACACACACATATATATATATATATATATGTACATTATGAAAATATAAGAAATGAGGAGAGCGCAAAAATAAATTACTTTAAGTGGAGTGCCGACGTTTAAATACCCTGGCTGACATATAAAAAAAATCGTATACAAAACTTTTCGAAGGCAGCTTAAGAAAAAGTTTGATATTATTGCACTCATTAAAATAATTAATATGAATATAATAACATATCCAATATTTATTATTGAGATACCGTTTTATGAAAATTAATAATTTTTTTAAATTAATTAAAGTATATGGATATATGCAACTATTGCAAACTATGCAACTATTTACATAGTGTTGGGTATTTTAAATTATATTATCCATTCGGTTACTTTTTCGTCCGTTTATGGTTGCAAATTGAAAGGCGCAAAGAGTTGATCAAAGCAGTCAAAACATTCACACACTAGATTTCACACACTTTCATTTCAAATGCATAGTTGCTCAATCTTTTTTTTCAGTGTGTGCATATATATAGACAGTTTTTTTATACCTTTTTTATATTGAGCTCGATGCTTTTTGCTGGCTTTGTTAGAAAATTGTTCAAAGAGGGTTTTCGCACTTCAATGTTTCAATACACATTCGTTGCACGCCCATTGATTAAAAACTAGTTTCAACATTTGAATGCAAATTAAAGGCAGGCCTTGCAAATAAATCGATTGTACTGTAACAAAGAAAATAAAAATGTAAAATGAAAGAGTATAGAAGGACAGTATTCTACCGAGGTTGAAATTCCCTAGCGATTTATTTTATTTTACCAGATAACAGCGGTTTCATACATAATAATTTTGTGGGCCGATGTTGTGGAGACTTAGCTAACATACAAGTAGTATGAACAGAGTTGTCAATAGTGTAGATTAGATAGGATATCTTGCAAAATAAAAATTTGTTTTAAACACAACTATTTAATTTAACTCACAAAAAAAGAATCAATCAAATTACATGTACTTTGTGCCTTTGTGGAAATTAAATATTTTAAGTTAATTTAGCTAAAGGATCAACTAAATGTGTTTAGTTTTCGAGTGTATATTGTGAATGACAAGTTGAGAGTTGCGAGCTGCAAGTGTTGAATTAAAAATTAAAATGCTTGCAGCACAACAAAGGCAGCGATTGATGTGGAGGGGGAATGCAGAGGAAGGTGGGGAAGGAGACGAGTGGGTCAGAGAATGAAGAGTGCACTCGTGACTAGTGACAATGGAATTGTTTGCAAATTGACAAACAAAATGCGCTTTTGTGATTCACCAAACGGCAAGCGACAACGACAAGCGGCATGGCCAAAGGGGCGCATACGTTATATAGATTGACATGAGCTGACACACACCAAAACTCACTCTCAGTCTCAGTCTCAATCGCTCAGCCACACAAACACACTATATTCACTGACAAATGAGCACAAATTGTATTGCCAGTTTGTCGTTGTTACCATTTCCTTTATTTTGTATTGTTGTTGAGCTGTCGTCGTTTTAGTTTTTGTTTTTAGCGCAACTGTGTCAACAGCAACAATAACAACAACACTATCCAAAAGTCAACTCAGTGGTATGTGTATTTCACTTGCGTCACACTTGAGCTCTCAAAGCCGGGCAATGAATCAATAGTCGATAAACATAATTGTTTTGGACCATATCATATACACGGAGTTAATGGTATCGTAATGTTCGGCAACTGCGACAACACTTATAAGATTGTGCAATTCAAAAATTAAAAAAGTTATTTGAAACATATATTTTACCAACCGTTCAGCTTGCACCCCCGTTTTATGTGCGTCACAGAGTAGATGACACTCTGGGGCTTTTAATTCACAAAGGGGCGTTTGTGCTTATTTTTACTTACGATAAAAGTGTTTTTAATTTTTATACTCGTTCACGAAGTGAAACTAGTATATTGGGTTTGTGCAATGTCCCAAAACTGAACCGAGATCATGTTTGATAGCAATTTCGTCATGTTTTGTTATTTAGATGAGTTCTGCATTTAAAATTTATGCATTTTTGAAAATACATTATTTTTGAAAAAAAAATTTTCAAAATTTATAATATAATTTATAATTGCGAATTTTTGTTTTTAATCGATTGTGTTAGTCATAATTAGTATAAAAATCAACATTAAACCCGATTCTGAGAGGTCAAATTTTTTGTCAAAAATCATGCCAAAATTGGCAAAAATTTTGACAAGTAAAACTCTCGGATCCATAGCTCCCATATTTCAAACATCCATAACTTTGTCAAAACTGACCTGATTTAAAAATAAATTTTTGGACAAAAAGCATGTACCCTCATACCCGAAAAAATGTTTTTTTCTTTCAAAATTTAGAATTGCGAATTTATCTTTTTAATGGATTGCATTCGTCATAAATAATTAGAGATTAATTCTGCATTGCACAAGTAATGCCTGGCTGTATATTTTATTACACTGTGAACGAGTATTGCACTGTCGGTTACACCCGACTGCAACATTTTTACTAGTTTTCTTTTGTGTTTGATAATAGTTGTAATATTATTAAAAACAAAAAAATAAACAATTTTAATTTATAAGTTATGTTATATACAAGAAAAATAATATGATACAATTTTTAATTACCAGCTCTAGAAATCAATTTGTGCTCTAGAGGTTATACCCAATTAATTAAGCTTAAAATTCTGACTAAAAGCGAGAACTTTCCAATGGTGCTAACATCCAAAAACTATCGCCGCCTGCACTTAGTCATCCGCAGAAGCTCAAGCGGAACCCACAACAAGATCTTGCGGTCACACAAAGCCAACAGAAAACAAGTAAGAATGTTCCAATCGGGTGTTACCGACTGTGTTATACTCGGTCTCAGTGTTAATCATTGTTTTTATTTTGGAAAAATGTCGTTTTCTATAGAGGGAAGGGTGTACACACGAGTATATGCTCTTTTTTTAAGTATCTAGTTTCAACAGCGGCGAAAAATATTGCGTTTATTCGAACAGCATGACGGACATTGCACAAGCACAATATACTCTTTTCATTTCTTGAACGAGTATAGAAAAAAGTACAAATGGTCGGCAAACTTCTGGACAAACTTTGCAGTGGCTCAGGGACGTTGCACTGTAGCGGAGTGCGGCGGGCGGGGTAGGTGGCTGGCTCTTATCCAATTAAGTCATAACTCAATATGTGCTGAGAGATATGCACTTGGCCATTACTTAGGCAAAGGCAAAAATTTTGCTCTAATAACTTTGGAGCTGAAGCTTTCTTCCGTCGACTTTTTGGTGGCAAGCAGATAATTTTCACACCCCTCAAGTGGCGCCGAGCCACCCAGAAACCAGAGCCGCATTCAGCTGCAGCACGTAGCCATGTAATTTGCGGGGCAGAGTTCCAGGTTCTGGATACAGCGAAGGGGGCGGGGATGGGGCGGCGAAATTTTAGTTTATGCTGAGCAACAGCTATTCGGCTGGCTGGCATTGGCTTTTACGGCACCAGCGAGACGGTGCCACAACTCATTTGGCGTTGACCAGGACTATGTTGTTGGCCCACACATACACACACACTTTTGATCCTGCTTGCTGTGAGTGGCTGGTAGCTGCTCCAACTCCATCCATCTGCAGTTGAACGCGCGCATAAATTATTCATTTGTAATGTGCAGCAGCACTCGGTGCTGGGCGTAGCCTCTGGGCGGGGAAGTGGTTGGGACTGGGATTGGGATTGGGATTGCGATTGGGGCAGCAGTGTGTGTGCACTTTTGGCACAGGATATGACACTGACACTCAGCGCCCGGCGCTCGTCCTGCGTCAACAACTTCCCAGCGGCAACTGGAGCGAGTTCTGTGGACCCCGGTCTGGGTCTGCGCTCTTGGCGTTTACTTTCGGTTTGTAATTTCCTTCTGGAGTTTGCGGCGCCAAAGGAAGGCAGCCAGAAATGGCGAAAAGCACCAAGAAATACACAGCAAAAGTGGCAGCAGCAGGCGTCGAGTACATTGCAAATGACGATTGCAACTGAACTGGGCAGCAGCCACCTCCGTACCACCCTCCCCACCCTATAGTCCTCCTACTCCACTGGTTTACCACTGCTCTTTGGGGAGCAGTGTTTGCAGCAATTGCAAAGTTTAAAGTTTGCTTCAGATCTGCAGCTGTGTGTGAAAAGTTTCATTTGTGAATTGAAAAATTATTTCTAGTTTCATATGCAGAGTGTGTGTCATTTACAGGACGAGGCAGGACAAGGACGAGCTCAACCAAACCCAACACAGGCAGCCAAGCAGCACAGCCATTGACAAAATGGAAAGTTGTTGACTTAGTTTCCGCTTCTTTGCGCCGCTTCTGTTGCCCCAGTGTGGCACATTGCCGTTGCAGCCTCGCCCTCTCTCTCTCTCTCTCTCTCTCTCTCTCTCTCTCTCTCTCTCTCTCTCTCTCTGTTCTCTCTGTATTTGCAACACGAGTCTTCAGTTTTAGTTGTTGACATATAGGCAACACTTTTAATTATGAGCTTGCTACGCTTAAACTGAAGTAATGCTCCAAGTTGCTGTTGGCTTTTGTGGCTTAAAGCAAATTCTGAGTTGCCTGCACATTTTCTTTATATAATAATTAAAATGCGCTGGTTGTGCGGTTAAACAGCACAAATGGCTAAGTTGCGGTCTTCTTTCAATCAATAAATTAATAATAATTAGTACTTCTTACAGTCTGAAAGAAACGTGAAATTATTTTAAACAATTATTTTTATGATTATCTTCTATAAATGCTTTAAATGAACATTTAATTTATTTGTATTAATTTAAATAACACTAAATTTAATAGAAATATTATTTATTTAATTTGAAGTGACAGCGTAAATCTACCTGTAACATTTAAAAAATGTTCATTATTCAAATTAAATATTTTTATAGATTTTCTTCTAATACCACTAAAAATTTCCCAAATTTTTTTAAACAATTATTAAAACCAATTATTATTTCATGACATTAATTTTACAATTTTTTAAATGCCAAAATTGATTCATTTTTAATAATTTATACAATGCTTAGAATTGGTTTAAATTAAACAAGCTTTGTTAAAAAACTTGTATACATATAAAATATTACTCTACTATTTTATATTTATTTCTTTCTTTTTAATTTGATAAACGTACTTATTTGCATTTTCAAATAATTTTTATACAATCCTATATAAATAAAAAAAAAAAATATATATATATATATATATATATATATATATATATATATAATTTTTTTTTTGACACGATTTCACCATTCCAACTTGTGCGACTTTGACTACCAGTTAAAAGAATTTAACAGACCAAATCAAATTAACATATGAACAGTTGGCAAAGCAAAAGAAAAGGTTGTTAAATAGTTTTTGCGGTTCAGAACACGTAGCAATGTCCATTTGGTCCATTCTGCTGGAAACTCACATAGATATTTGCCTGCAACGAGTTGCTGTTAAATATGTGGTACGTGCACACACGAAGTTGCAACATGAAAGAACTGAATTACATCTAAGTAATTAGATATTTAGAAAGCAGAGAATATTGTCGGACATGAAAGTGCAGACTGGGTTGAATTAACAAATGGTATGTGATGTACATAATGTTAAATAACCTAAAACTAAGTTAACGGTTAGCCGTTATAATAAACAAGCCGGTAATAATAAACAAGTGAGAAGGCTCTGGTCGGAGACGACCCATTAGGAGATACCCTGAACACTGCGATGTCTTTATAAACATTTCAACCTCTTTGGCATGCATACCTACATACAAATTCACACACACACATATGCACGCCGCACGTACTTTACTCGGTAGCTGCAGTTGTCCCCGACTATAGAAATTAATTCTTGATTTTCTGCAGAACTAAATGTATGATAGTTATGAAATTTTATCTAAAATAAGGAGGTATCAAAATCACATAAAATGTCGTCTCTAGATCTCATAGATATGGTAAGAAACCCACGTCTTGCAATCGATTTGTATCGATATTAATGAAACGGGGCAAGACATAAAAAAAAAATGATAACCTCGTTCTGTGTATGGAATATACCAACTTAATTAGTCTAAGATCAGCTTTTTAGCTTTTGTGGCTTCCGCGATCTCTGCGTTTATACAGACGGACGGACATGTCTAAATCAACTCAGCTCGTCAGCCTGATCAAGAATATATTTATGTTATATACATGTGCACAAAACCATTATACCTTTTTACCCATTTTCAGGGTTCAGGGTATATAAATATTATTAATAATATATTAAAAGAAACACATATATTGCTTATAAAAATCTCTTGTGGATAATCTCAAATGGAAAATTGTATAACAAAACACAATTATCGAGCTAATCTATGGTGTAACTGAGACAGATTGTGTTCAATTTAAAGTCACGTCAACAATTGAGCTGGACTTATGGCTGTGTATTTGCCGTACATTGCATGTGGATGTCATGTGGATGCCACGTGAGCGAACAGTTGCCGACAACCGCAACAGAGTTGTTGTTTTTATTGTGATTTTTCGGGCCAATGTTGTTGTAATTTATTAAGCTTGCCATGAAGCTGACTGCACTTTACCGCAAAATTGTCAACAGGCGGGCTCCGCTCACACGCACACCCACAACTACACACATGCACGCACATACATATTAAGAGCCGCAGACACGCACGTGTGCTGCAAAAAAATTTAAAAAAAAGAGGAATGCGGAAACGGCAACGCGGTCGTCTGTTGACTGTGCTAGCATGTGTGTGTGTGGGTGTCTGTTTGCAGTTGTGTTTGCACGGACTTTGACAAATATTTCGTGTGTACATGCGCTAGTATGTGTGTGTGTGTGCGTGTGTGTGTATTTTAGCGGATGCAAAAGTTTGTTGCAGCAAATAAAAAGGTTTTTGAAATTAGCAAGTAAAATATGCACACAAATTCCAGGTGAGAGTGTGTGCAGAATTAACGGAAACGGACACTAGCGGTATGTGGCATATTTAATTTATTTGGCAACATTGACAGCACTGAAAATTATAAATAAAATACATTATTTTTTAATTTTTGCGAGAAATTTAAATCTATGTTTGAGAAAAACATTCAATAATATTTTAATTGCTTGAGGACCAATAATAACTGTGAGAAATGCACTGTTAATTTTAAATAGTTTCACATTTGGTGCTTTACACTTTGTGGGCGTGGCCATGTACGTAGCAGAGCACAAGGTTCAAATCATAATCAAAGCGAATGGCTGTCAGACAGACAACTGCAGCTGGCAGGATGCTGCCTAATTAAAATGGCAGAATGTCAACAACAGCAACAACATCGGCAACAACATCGGCAACAACAATGTCATTGGAAATGCACGTCGAACAACGGGCCATTGTCATGCAAATTTATGCGACAACTGGACGCAAACAAACGAAAAACGTCCAAAGAACGCAACCAGCGCAAGCCCACAGTTGCAAAACCTCACCCACACCAATACCCTTCCCCCATAACCCCAGTTCCAGCTCAAAACCAACGGCAAACCGAATATCAAACTGAGAGCCCCAAAAACTAAGCTTTCAAATTATGCACGCCACAGATACACAGATACAGATACAAATGAAGATACAGAAACAGTTACAGATACAGATACAAAACCGCAGATACAGATACAATATGAACATTTTTGTAGATATAAGCTCGTGACAATCACGTTTAAGTAAACTGTTTTCGTATTTTAAATGCGACTGTCGTGATTGCTTATCGCAATGGTTTTGATTTCATATGAACTCGTGTTGTCTACAACAATAAACAATGAACGACTTACGATGAACTTACACTGCGCTCGAGCTCCCATCGCTTTACAATAAAAGCACGACACGCGCTCCTCTCTAGCTTTGTGTTATGCTGCTGCACACATGTTGTCAGCTTTGTAGTGTTTGGTTTTGGATAGGGGAGGGGCAGAGAGATGGCAGGCAATGATAAATTTGCCGGCCGCAATGTACTTGGCCAAATGGTAAATAAATTTTAATTTGATTAACGATTTTGTCGAGCTCATTTTTGGACCCACAATTGATTGGTCTTTAGCTGCTCTCGGGTTATATTTCGAACTGTTTCGACGGCGGAATTAATTTGCATCTCTTTTGGGCAGGCAGCTTAATTGTATTTTCCAATACGATTCATTAACTTGGCCATGTGAGTGCAACATTTGCGGCTGATATTGTTGGCTAGTGTGATTTTGGGCGTAAATCGCGGCTTTTGTGCTCTCAATTCAGTTAACAGGTCTGCAGTGGCAGCAGCAGCAGCAGCAACTGCATCAGCATCAGCGCTTATTATCCTTGTCACGTACGAGGACCAACACGTTGCGCCTTTGTTTACCTCGAGCTGTTTTTGTTGTGCTGTTGTTGTTGCTGCTGTGCAAACAATTTGCTTGAGTGGTGCAATTCCTTGCAGGTAAATGCACACACACACACACAAACAGAAGCACAACTCTCAGCCACACACACACATACGCACGCTCTGACAGTCAACTATCAGCTAGATTGAATCCATCTCCTCCATCTGAAGTGAGTGTGGAGTGAGTGCAGTCAATGCCTAGCACAGATTGAATTAGTTTGCATGCTAATTCCATTTGCCAGGATTGTTTGCGCGATGGTGTATACCCTGGTTAATTTGATAATTGACAAGCGATAAGCGCTGCAAGCGCTGCGCTCTGTATAATTTATATATAGCCAGAGCAACTGATCTGTAATATAGATAAGGGCATAATATGAACTCCCATAAATATTTATTATGGGGGTCGTTGTTTGTTTTGACTTTGAGTGTGAATTAAATTTATGTGCATTACCACTTCATCTTGCAGTTACTTGAGAAGCGTCGCTTCACTTAATCGGGAATGCGTTAGTACAAAATTTGCTTTATTTGCAAAGAAGGTAGAATAAATATATATTCGATTTTATCTGCTCACATAATAAAAATTATTTAATAAACTCTCTAAGAGGAGCTGTTAAGCTTTTCACAGGTCGTTGACGTACTTACCGAACCACTATATCATATAGCTTCCATGGGAACAAGTTTTTTTCCGATGTATTTAAGCCAAACTCAGCAACCAATATCGAACTTATGTATAAATATAAATATCTCTCTCGTCTTCGCTCCTCAAAGATAACATATAATAATATGTATTTTTTTTGACTACTACTTTTGGCTCTGCGTATATATTTTAACTTTACCAAGCTGTGTACTGTAATAGAAGCTGGCTCTATTCACGCTATTCACGCTTTAAGTGGACACGTTTTTCGAGCGGCAGCAGCCGCTAGATGAGGTCTCCAATCTAACCGCCTGTTCATGTACCTCAAACATAAAACATCGCAAACATCCCGCCGCGGCTATTGTGTCTCTTGTTGTTGTTAATGTTGCAATTCGTAGTCGCATTTATCAAGTGTCCATTTTGAGCGACTGTTGCTGCTGCTGAAGCCTCTTGGTTTATGCCACTTTCGGTTTATAGTTGACCGACACTTGTCATATGCCCTGGCATGTTAAAAACCATATGCCTGTTCTGAGTCTCCTACACTTACTATCTTTTACATTTTAAAGTGCATTTCAGCCGGCGATAAATTTAAATGTAACCAAACATCACATCGATCATGTGTCGCCAGACCATGTATGGAATGGGCTTTGAGATATAGATACAAGTGAATACGTACATAACTGCCGCAGTCAGTGTGTCAACTGGCTTTAATTGAGATATGCCCATAGACATTGTCATGGCATTGTGGTTTGGCCATTAAGTCAATGGCCGAACAGACACGGACACAGCAAAGAGAATTAACAAAAGTTACGTAGACAGCACAAATTAATTAGATACACAATAAATTACTCATATGACAAAAGCAGCTGATAAACACAAATACAGATACAAAGAAGGACTGAGAACTTTGTTCATTTAACTGAAGTTTATGTTATGGCGCTTTGAGTCAGATGGAAGATTTAAGGACAACAAATAACAATTAAATAGAACACAATAAGCAAAAACTTGATTATTAAAATTATTCAGATATTTAAGAACTGTTTCTTTAACATTTACAGTTAGCGAAACAAAATTTAAAAAGTTTCAAAAAATTTTTTTAAAAAATTTTTCATCAATAAAATTATTATTTCAAATACTTAATACAGTCTTAAACATATTTTATTTTTTTTCGAAAACTCAATTGATAAAGCCATATAAGAATACGGGCTCATTTCAAATGGAATTTATCTTGCGTAAAGCAAAAAAATAAAAACTGTGTAAAATGAAAAATCACAGTTGGAAACCGAAACATAACACCAAAAATGATAATAAACAAAAGAAACTCGCGCACAGATTGTGAAACCGAGAAAAGAAACCAAGTAGCAAAAGTAAACGCAAAAGCAAAAGTAAAGGCAGCAAGAACCATAATATCCTAAAGGACTTAATTATTTTATAATAAGCACATAACACAAGCGAACTACAACCGAGGCGCAGTCCCCAAGGCAGAGGACAAGGAGATAGGAACGGGATAGTGCAATAGGGGACAGGAAGCGTAAAGGAAACCGCGTAAATGCAGCACAAAAGTTGCTAAAGTTTTTCCACTCAGAAATCGGACAGGACAGTAGATAGGAGGGCAGGCCAGGGCAGGACTCAAGTAAACGGAGACAGCATAAATTGCGAAAATATTGCAGATTGTTTTTATCTCGCTTCTCCCTCTCACTCTCTCTCTCTCTTTCTTTTTCCCTCTCTATCGTTTTATTAATATATATATATATATATATATATATATATATATATATATATAAATCAACATTATTTGCTAAACAGCATATAATATATAAGCTGTTTAGCAAATAATGTAGATTTACTAAATTCTTTCCTATATTCAAAGTTTGCTTTCTTGGGTGTTTAAAATTAAATAAATGAAATTTTTTAAGAAAACAAAGCCATAAGTAAATATTATGTTGCACTCATATTGCAATCAATTTAAAATGATTTGACAAATTGGTAAATGTATAACGTTATATATTTGTGATGATTTTGCAAAAAACACAATATTATTTAATATATTTTGTGCGTATATTATTTTATGAAGGAGCAGAATGATAAATAGATTGTTCACTCACAGCAACATTTTTTCATCTTTTTCTCTCAGCAATTCCCCAAGTTCAGGTCAGAAAACATTTAAGAAGCTCATTAAAGTAATTCACCAAAGGTCTGTCCTGGTCGAGAGCTGAATTATTTATCAAACCCAAGTTGACCTTGTTCTAATTCACAATATAAAACCTAATTGATATTTGCCGAGGCACAACTAAAACGCTCTGTAACGGCATTATGGCTGGGGGCCATCAAATTAGATGTGCATGAAATGCCATTACGCATACGGACCGATGGACGATGCAGGCATGAAACGAACATTTAAACACTTGAAAAACAATATAAATTCATTCAGCATTGGGCAAAACGATGGCCAAAACTATAAACATAAGCTATAAACTACATGCACAGGCCAAATGCAGACAGGCAACAGCAACAAAAACAACAAGGCATAAATAAATGCCCAACAATTGATACTTTGGCCAGGGTAACAGGCAGAAACGACAAGGACAACAAGAACAAATGCTACGATTTATATAACAAGTGGATTTTCGATAGGCATACAACACAGACCAGAGCCAAATAGATAGTTAAATGCCTACACACACACACACATACACATACACACACACCCGCACAAATACACATCCAAATAACAGTTGGTTGCCAAGATGGGGGATCAAAAGGACGCTTGAAGAGCCGCATCAAATTCATTTGAATTGCAAAACAAACACAGGCCGAGGCACAGAAATGAACTTAATCATGTTGTAAATTTACATAATTTGACGTGTATAGCAAAAAGAGGCATCGAGACAACTGAACACACAGAAATGGGATACAACAGAAGAGAAGAGACGGACATAGAATGGAATATATGGCTAATATCATTTGTATATATTTCAATCAGCAATGCTATCAATTCGGTGGCGCATCACAGCACAAATCGATTTTCCTAAATTATTATTTAAGGCTGACAAAATTAAAATACAGATATAAGAGAAAATGTTTTTAAATAGAAAGATGTCCACAAAACGATTGTTTAAGGATGTTTATGAAGAAACGATAATATACCAATCTAATATCAGTTGCAATAATGTAATTGCAAAAATACATGTCACTTTAACATTTTATATTAAAGAATTTAAATTAAATTTACTTTTAAAATAAGTTTTCTATAAATAATATATCCCTCCTTTTTCCCTAGACTCTTCATTAACTTTGAATGCCTTTAAGCTAACTTTCCTAATGAACTACTGCAATCTTATTACATCAGGGCACATTCCAAGGCTGTCCGCTGCCTTTCCAAGATATTATATGCTCAAATTACATTAGTGCTCACTGTCAGGCGAGGCGTGGGTTTTCTTTTATAGGTAGCTGTCAGCAATAATGAGCCTCAATTGCAGTTAGTCGCGACTCAAATAAAGCTATCAAGATGAGAACCAGACGTAATGTGAAATGTGCATTGCCCCCACTCTGTCCCATGTTATGACAATTTAATTGAAGGTTATGCGTGACGGAGCCACAGTTGGCAATACCCATATAGACATGGTCATAACAATTTCATTTTATAAGGTCAGATTACGCAACAATCGCCAATTCCATTGCAATATGATTATAATACAATAATATGTGTGATTATTACTCCAAATTGCAGGGTTTATTTAGAGGCGAAGGTGAAACAGCTTTAAATATTCTGGCGTTTTAGCTGGTGCATAATATATATTAAATTTTTATTCCTATAATTTATAACTATGTTTAACGCTGATTTTTTCAATTATTTTTTTGTCTCGTAATCAAATCTTTGTAAAAAATATTTTATTTAATATTAATATTGGTATAAAGCGAATGCCACAACTTTATAGACGCGTAGAATACAGAAATAAACTGAAATTAAGTTATTTTCAAGAACTTAATTTTCTGATTATTGTCGTAATAAATTATTTTCTTTATGTACTTAAAATAATATATTCTTTTATTTGCATATTATTGCATAGTAATTTTGTGTCAGAGAACAGTTACTTATGGAGTTTCAAATCAACTTCCAAGTCTCAAGTTAACTCTACACTTAATTATCGTATTTAATATGCCACGTTTTCAGCCAACTTAAGAGCCTGTCGACTAATAGAAACTTACCGACATTTGCAGTACCTTGTTAGGGGGGTGAGCACTTTATAATTAAGTCAAAATTAAAAGTGCGCTTAACGGTAGAAAACTTTAGTTGGCCAGCTGCTGGGCGCATTGCAAGTGTTTGCAGTTTAATGGAATTTTTAATTTTTGCCTCGCGTCCATTGTCAGCTGACATTATAACACATTTTTTATTACAACAACATTAAAGATGCAAAAACACAACCCCCTCAGCGCTCAGGCAGCTGCCCTGGCCCGCAACTTGCGCCAGCCGAAGAGCAGCTCGAGCAGGAACACCGCCGCGCTGACCAGAATGGCCAGGACCAAGGTGAAGAGAGCGGGCGCAAAGTGCTTGAGGTCGACCTCCACCTCGGCGTCCTTGAAGAGCTTGCAGTCCGGCTTGGGCACAGTCCAGACCTTCTCGTTGTAGCCAATCAAACCTGATTCGCCCAAGTAGAGCACTGCATAGTTCAGATGCTCACGCCAGGGCGAGCTCTTGGGCAGGATAGAGGCGCCCAGGTAGGGCGGACTGAACATGATCTCCTGCAGCTCACAGAAGTGACGCTCGTCGAGCAGCTCGTTGAGCAGGCGGTACAAACGATCGATGGCCGTGTGGAAGGCAAAGCCGCCCCGCTTGATGCGCTCCGCACCCTTCTCTATGGACAGTATATTGTGCTGGCGATCGCGACAGATGCGCTGGCCGTAGATATCGCGCACCAGCTGATTGCTAGTGTTGGTAAACAGTTCATAGTTATACGCAATGTCCTCCATACCAATCTCCAGGCCGCTATCGAACAGCGCCTGCAGGTTAACAATGGTGCGTGGCGCATCCGACAGCAGGGAGCCCACAATAAAAGCGCCGTAGAACTGCATCAGCACAAAGCTAAAGATGCAGCTGGCGCTAATCAGCATCCTTGTCGACGGCAACTGGAATTGATCCGTTGCCGGGCCCTGTTGCAAAAACGTTTCCAACATGGTAAACCATACGAATGACATCTGCCGTTCCACTGGCTGCTCTTCCGGCTGTTTCAGGCGTCGCTCCTGGCGTATGTGCAACATCAGCAACAATGTGCTGCCCACCACAAGCGCCAGCACGCACCACCAGACCTGCGGGCTCAGCGGCTCAAAGAAAATGTTTCGTATGCTGCTGCGGCGCGGATGGCGAAACAAGAAGTGTATGCTGCAACAGAGAGAAGGAAGAACAATAACCGAAATATTAATTGTATTGGCCAGCAAGTTGTGGAAATATTTAAACAAATTTTAATAGATATTTATAATGTTACACCAGTTATTCATTTATAACAACAATCCTCTATTCGTTTTAAATGTATGCATATGCATTTATAATGATTTTAACATATTTTTAACGAAAATCTAACAATTCTATTTTCTATGGTAGTTTATAAAAATGTTGAAATACTGTGCAATTATTTTGAGTTTATTTAGTACTATTAATTACAAAAGTAAAGAAGTGTATTTTGCTAGTTTTTAAATAATACTTGTATATAATTTATGGACCTGTTTTTGTCAAGATACTTTAAAAAAAACTTGTACACTCAGTAGCTTTGGGTACATTTTTGAAAATATTGATAATTTTGCGTTATTTTGATAAAAATGTTCTTCAAAATGTTCTATCAAAAGACCAGCAATTTTCTTTCATTTATGGCTAATTTGCAAAAGTAATAAATCAATTATTTATTTCATTTCCTTGTTGACTAAATATTCATCCAGAACATCCTCAAATGTACTGACACACTATGTACACTGGCTTTAATCTTAAATAGTTGTTCTTTTTGAAATATTTGCGACTTGCCATTAATTCAGGAATTTACTTTAAGCATATTATTGTCTAGTATATTAGATAATTACAAACTTACAATTGTGTATGCAATGCTTGTGTGTATTGTATATATCGTTGCCGCTCGGTCACAAATCTGATGGGGCAGAGGGCAAAGTGCACTTCGCCGCTTGTTACATGACCCATAACGCCTGTCCAGCTGCCATTTGGCAGCAATTGTCCCCATGTTTCGCGAAAGCGAACCTCTAAGCTACAAATCAGACTTAGAGTTAGTGTCAGCGACTGTCAAACTATAAGACATACCTGAGATTATACATGTGCCCCATAAGCAGAAAAAGCTGAAATGATTTGCGCTGCATGGGATCCAATTGCAGCAGATCCCTATTGTTGCTCAGATAACTCAGATCATCCATGTCCGCTGGTTTTTCGATTAACTAAGGATTAAAAATTGCGCTTTAAGTCTAGCTGTTGGCCAAAATAATACACAACTTGCCGCCGTGCTGCCTATCAGCGTGATGTTGTCCAAGTCTCTGCGACGCTGCAACCAGCTGTCGCTGTATTTGCGACTGAGTTGATATCCTGCGGACGGGCTCCACTGGCCTTTGGATTCCACACGCAGCGGTCTCTGCTGACCCACCCGGTAGACATCATACAGCAACCAGCTGTGACTGAAAGCAATTTTCAAACCGGATATTACGTATTCGTCGGACATTATAAAATAAAACTAAATTTATGTAAACAGAAAACTTAGGTGAAACAAATTATATGAAATTCCTCTTTAGAATAAGGTAGGCAAATTATTTTATAAATATATAATATAAGTTATATATTATATTATTATAAACTAATACGGTGTAAAATATATTTAATGCATACATTTTTAAATTTTTATCAAATCCCAAATGTGTTTATATAAAAATTAAAACAATCCAAAATTTTTAAAATCTATCTTTCATACTCTTTTCATATATTATATTTACTCATATTTACATACTAAGATATATTGTATTTTTTTATGATAATATACTACTTACTTTTTAGCTTGCAGTGTGCGCATTGCCACTGTAATATCCGCATCGATGTTGATGTTGTAGGCAGACAAATGCTGTCTAATGATCTGCTCATCTGTCCGATTTATTTGACTGTGGCCCAGCATGAACCAAGCCTGGCTATTGTTGAAGTAACCCCCCTCTGAGGCCGCCTCGTAGACCCAACGTTTTAAAGGCTCCCGTTCGAATGCTTCCACAAGCAGCGCAGTGCGTGGCGCCTCGTAATAGAAGAGGTCCTGGAACTGCAAGCCCCTTTGGGGCGTAAAAAACTGCACTCTATAGTTGGCAAACAATCTCTTATAGTTTCCAATTTGCTTGGTCCAGTTGGGGACGGTGCTGGGACCGGCTTCAGCTCCGGCTCCGGCTACGGATTCGGGCAGCAGCAGCGCATGCTTCAAGTGTTGGGCGCGCAAAAAGTCCTCGAAGGCGAGCAGCTCATTGGAATTTATGTTTTCAATTTGCGCGCTACATAAAATTGTTGCCGAAATTATAAAAATCCATAGAATTATTTTCACTTGCAACTTAATCATTTTATATGGCTCGCTTTCACTTGGTCAACTTGTTGTTGGCCAGCTGCAAAACTGTCTGCCACTTTGAGGGTATTTTCCACTCGGTTTTTATATGGCACTTGCGCCATGCGAATGCCCGCGCATGTATAATAATCATTTATAATTTATTGCGTACTGTCAGTTATGTGCAGCTCCTTTTTATCCCGCCACACGCAGAAAATTGCGAGGCTGACACGAAAATTGTGCGTTAACTGTAAATGGCAAACGACAGGATAATTACTTAAGCATGGAAAGGAACAACAGCGCAGAAATTGCTAATCCATTACGAATGTAAAACATTTCATGGATATTTGTTATAGATATAGAACTTTAAGCCTACAATCAATTTTTTTTAGGTTATGTAAATTTAAAAGCTATATTAAAAGAAATGTTTATAAGTAATTTTAATGAGATTGTATAAACAAAAGTTTATCTGTAAATTTAGATTTTTTTATAAAATATTGGAGAACATTTATCAAAGAACTTAAAGTTTATTTATATAAAACAGATCAGAAACAAGACAACAAAAAACAAATACTTTTAAAATTTTCTTTTGCTGCGTAAGGCATGAAATTTATGTTGCAACCTTAAGGTCCTACCAGGAAAATCCACAATGAGGCGGCGCATTAAACAGGACAAAGCTGCCGGTATTAGCGTGACAATATCCGACTGCAGCCAAGAAGCCAAAAGAAACGACAACAACGCGTGCTAACATCGAGAGAAACGGAGAACCTCACCGAGAAACCAAAGGTCCTTGCCTGTGCGTCTAAATGTGTGTGTGTGTGTGTGTGACTGGGGCAAGACAAAAATGCAGCATGGCAAATTTGGTGAAAGTTGAAAGCAAATCCTGGAGCTTGCAACTTAATTTCATGGCATGCGGCTGCCGCGTTGCATGAAGCAACTTCATTCGGGCAATTTGCTTCACGACAGCTTGCCACGTGCTGCACAAAGAGCCAGAGAAAGAGTGAAAGAGAAAGCGATACTAAAAAAATTCTAGCAAGAAATAGAGGTAGCAGATTTTTAAGAGCAGCTACGAAATGAGGAAGAAATTACATTTAATTTGCTGACATTTTGGTGAAAACGTCTTTGTTTTTGTGTTCAGGCTATTGTTTTGGGGGCGTGGCTTTGTCGGTAATGACAGAAACATTTGCTGCAAGGCCGCAATGCAAATGCACAGCTACAACGCAGGTTCCTGTGTTCATAGCCGTAGTCCTTGCGAGGGCTAAGACAAAAATTTAACATTTTATCGCAGATTTTTGCATCAAATACGCGAGTTGCATACGGAGCTATGGCAAATGTTGCCATGCTGCCAGCACAACAACGGGTTTGCTGTTAAAAATAGTGCAGTACACACAGCTACACACACACACATACACACACTCCTACCAGCACAAGGTGAAAGAGACAAAAAATTGCGCATACGCGACAAAAGCGCAAGCGATGTTTAAATATTTCAGTTTAAATTTTGTCTAAATTGCGCTTTTCTCGCCGTTTTCTTTTTTTTCATGTTTTCAGTGTGTTTTTCTTTTGACATTTTGTCACACATGTCAGACGCAGCGTGCGCAAATACGCTAAGAAAAAAACAAAAAATAAAAGAAACTGGTTACCAAAAAAGTTTTTATTTAATTTTTCATATGATAAATATACGATGTCATGCAGTGTGTTTCCAAATTTTTTCACCTTGCCTGCGGCCAAAATTTTCTTTTCGCCGTCTGCGTTGGCACGTGTTTATTTTGTTGACTGATTTGGCAAGCGACTGTCTAAGCTAACAGTTCATAAATGTTAATTCCCAAGCGAAACATAACGAATTTCATGCCTACGGCTTTGTCTGATCATACATAAGTTATCCGGATATAATCACTGTTTTGACTGGGAAACAAGAAAATTAGCTGCCTTTGAATGCTTGTGTATGACATAAAAATTAAAGTACTTATGCGTAATTTTATAACATTTGCAAATGCATAACATTTATTATTTCTTTCATTTTTTTATATGAAGTTACAATACCGTCGCTGCAACAATTTTACGCAAAGAACAGGTTCTGGAGTCTACAGTCCTTAGGTTAAGATAAAATACTAATCGTTTTGTTGTTATAGTAATTTCAGCACACTATTCATTAATTAAAAATTGTCACAATATTTTGTTGGCCGTTTGAGCAGCGCTTTAAACGATTGCCGTGAACATAAAACAGTTCCCACGCGTAAATTTTCCACCCAAAGAGATTTTCCCCATAGCAGCCCGAAGAAATTTTGTTGTAGTCATGGCAAATATAGCAGACACCGTCATAATAACACAAATATAAATGTTTCAAAATAAATTTTAATTAATTTCACAGAAACGGACATCATTATAATAATATGCTTATATTTCTCATTTTTTCAGAGATTTTCCTCACAATTATTTTGGCATTTCGAGTGCCAGAATTTTAATTGTGTATAAAAAAATATAAAAACAACAATTAAGAAGAATGCAAAAATCCCTTACAGCTATGAAATGATTTAAAAATGCCTGTCGGTATAGAACTTTCCTTTTTGCAACAGTAAAAAATATTCTGGGAATTATTCAAATTACTTCAATTACGTTTATAAAAATCAACAACTGTTGCTATGTGAAAAACTGAACTTCCAAGAAAAAAGGGAACTAATAAAAAAAATAATAAAAAAATTGCACAAAGAAAATGTAACTCACGGCTTTGGAGCGCAGATTTTAGGCAAATTCTCATCGTAATCACGTTTTACTATGTGTTAGTTCTGAATTTTCATTATTATTTAACGTTCGCGTGAACAATTTTGCTGCTCGACAGCAGTGAAAAACAAATTCCCTCAGCAGTTGGGCTGCATTAAGTCAACTCATTATGAAATTACTGCTGGAAAAAGAGGAAAATAAGCGACGAGCAGCAGTGAAAATAAGTAGAAAAATTCGCGATGACGATGACGGGCAGCACGAAAAGCCGACAAAGAAAACAAATTAAATTTAATCGATTTGTGAAAATCTGCCAGCCAGCACAGACCGTTAACAACAACAACAAAATGAACAGAAACCGGAACAACAACAAGAAACTAAAACTTGCATAAGTCGCATAGTAAATTAATTGAAGTGCTGCGAAGAGGTCCAGACAAACCAACGGCCAACAAGCGCCAACTGGCAACCAGCAGCAGCAATGGCCACTTGGCGTGAAGCTCTAAGCGCATTCTAAACAAATTAAAATTCAATTAAAAAGATGAAATGGCATTTCCAGGCTTAATACGTAGCCTCAAAACGTGACAGCAAAACACCCACAACTGACTGGCCAACGCATCTGCAATATCTAGCATACTTTGTTGGCTAACACTGTCCTACAAAACTAGCAGAAACTTTTATGAAAAGTTGAGTTCTCGAATACCTAAAACATACAACCTCGCATTTAATATTATGATGAGTAAATATATATAAAATTATTTTCAAACCTTAAATAAACTAAGGCTTGGTATATAAAAATATATAACTAAAATATTTATAAATACAAACACACTACATTCAAAACAAATTAGCTTCCATATAAAACAAAAACCAACATACCATTAGAACTTTTCCCGAAATTACAAAATTTTCATATGTTTATTTTTTGTCAATTTACCATAATAAATTAAGGATTTGGATCTATTTCTATTTATTATTTTGTATCATTTAAAAAAAACCTATTTCAACTCATATCAACATTATTTGAATGGAAATAGCTTTAAACTCTAACTTATTTTAAATTTAATTGAGCTTATTTGTAGCACAGTGCAGTGCATAAGTTTCGTCCAATATAGATGGAACTTGCGAGCATGCAGAAGCTGATGGTGACTGTGATGCCTGGTTTGTTGGTGCCGCTGTTTAATCTCAGCTAAAAGGCATCGCATTCAATTCATTTAGCGGCTACGCGTTATCACAGCCGTCAACCATCATCAGCGTCATCCTCGTTTGCCAGCGCGTTGTCAGAGTCAACAACAACAACAACAACAACACCGACAACAGCAATCAGTTCTCTCGTTGCGAAGTGGATTGTCGTGGGTGGTGCGGACAGGGGAGGTGTCATAATGCTTCACGCAGCTTGAGACCTGAAGCATCATTTCCAATTACGAGCGCTGCCTCCGACATTTTGCGCTTATGATTTTTGGTCAGCAGCTTGGAGTCGGCCGTTTTCCCCATTTCCCCCCATTTTCCATGCCCACTTGCCACTGGTCACGGCCATTGATGTTGCTCTCATTATGAACATTGTTGGCCGTTTTCGCTGGCCGCCAACTGCCATTTTGTCTGCTGTCCTTCAAAGCAGTATTAAAATCTGGCAGCTCTTCTCAGCCCACTACAAATTATGCGTCAGTTAGACTGAGATTTTTGTCTGCTTCCCTTTTTTTTGGGTATACATGATTAGAAAGGGTAGCTAAATTGTATTAGGGAGTGCTTAATGCGTTAATCAGATCAAGTTTAAACATGGGTTTTGGATGTACGTTTACGGAACGATTCTGATTACATCTTCAATTGGCAGATCGCTAAATGAGTTTTTAAATTTATTTCCAAACACAACTTAAATTGTAAAATTGTATCGCACTTAAAAGCACTTGGTGTTGGATATGAGAGTGACCAAAGAAAAAATTAATAAAAATTCTTTAATTTTATACATATTTTTAAAGTGCCATTCTTGGAAAAGATTTTAAATGCATAGACAAATGGTATCGGTTAAAAGCTGTTATGAAAAATAATTTTTTTTACATGTATTGTACTTAAAAAACGAAAGTATAAAATGTAAAAAGTACTTAATGCCAATTTAAATTTGTATTTTTTTTTGGTTTTATTAATCTGCGTAGTATTTAAGTTTAAAATAGTTAGTTACGGTTACGGTAGTATACAATATAAAAAACCCCATCAAATTAATTTAAATATAAATAAATCTAAAATATATTATAAAAATTCATGCAATATAACTTAACATAATTCGTTAATATAATAATACAATATAGTGTACTCAATAATACAATTAAAAAATGCCTTAATAATTTTTATAAATTATATAATTATAATTATAATTAAAAAATAATTTTTATACATCTCAATCAAAATTATTTTAGTATAATATACATATTTAAAGATATGCCAATAAAATTGAGATGTGGCTTACAAAAAATTTTTTAAGTTGAACAAATATGTTAATATTCTAAAAAAGAATAAAATATTTTATTCTACTTCGTTCACTTTAAACTGAGCAAATGGCTCGAAGCATGACGTCCAACTGAATCTGGCCAAGGCGAAATGCCGTTATATCGGAGCTTGTGTTGTGGTTGAGTGAGTTTCAAATGTCGAAAGTTCAAGTTGAATCGGCGTCGATGCATGAAATTGTCTGAAGTTTCTGCAATTGCATTCAAGTGCGGACTGCAGACTTTAATTAGGGAATGCAGTAAACATTTTTAATGGATATTATTTTGCAACCACCTGGGCGGTAACTTAGTTCCTAGACACTTCACTGTTGCCAATTGGCTGGGCAAATAAAATGGCAATGTCTGCAATGTCCTTTGCCTGCCACTTGGAACTTGCTCGTTTAAGCACTTGAAGTATTGATCCGACAATCATCTTTGTCCAATTAAAATCCCCAGCGCTGGAACAGTTGAGGCAATTAAAGGTCAGAACTACGGCCATGGCATGGACTGATATGGCAAGGCGCCTTCTTAACTGCGGCGGTGCCGCCAACAATAAGGCAGCTTAATTTAAAATTTAACCCTTTTTGCTGGAGGCGGTGACCGCAACGCTTCCTGTCCCTGTCTCTGTCCCTGTTCATGTCCATGGCTCAGCGATGCAATGATGAAAAAATATTTTCTTTCCGGTGTCGACAACGACGCTGACGGCAGCAAGGCAAATAATTTTTACAAATTATATTCGCTCACATGCCAACTGAGCAGGCAAGTCAAATAAGACCAGTGGACTTAAAGGTACCCTACATTTATTTTGAAAGTGCAATAAATCATATGAGTTTACAAATACAATTTTTTTTATTACTTTATGAGCTTATATAATATTATAATCAGATTGAAAATATAATCTGATTGATCTTACATTATAATTTATATGTAAATATGATATAGCAACACTATTTATCTTTTCATTTTATTTCTTATATATTTAAAACCAATACGAATGCTTAGATTGAGAGTTTTGTGCTAGAATATACTCAAACATAGAAACTGTTCAAGCTGGATCATAGATTATCCTCTGCGTCAACTTTATACGATATTAATTGTTATTTTTTAAGTACTGAAAGACAATTATCAAGCGTTGGACGGAACAAACTGCAGTACATTAAACTCTAGGTGCTTTAACTTATATTATAAACATATACATTTCTTATATTATTTATCTATAATTTGTATAAGCACACTTTGCTGCTGCATATTTACTCATTATTTGATGCTACTCCTCTTAGCCACTCCATGTTTACATGGTATAAAAAGCGCAAAATTATATTGAAAAGAAAAGAAAAACGAAGGAAAATTGTTGAAAATCAAGAAAGTGACTGCAGAGAATCAACTGATATTCCATGAGGAAAGGCAAAAACAACTCACCCACAGCCTCAGTTGAGCAGCTGGTCAGTCAGTCGGATTGTTAAGAAGTTGAGGATATGCGATGATTGTGTTTGTTGTTGCTCGAACTGTACCAATAATAAGTTCAAACAATGGCGGTCAAAGCAGCTAGCAGCTTGCAGCGCTGGCCATGTTTGTTTAATTTTTGCTACCACTGCGCCTTCATTTCTTGTTGTTGCTGGTCGACTGGCGCTGCAATTGTTCCAATCGGCCGCCAACTGCTCGTTTCCGCTTTTGTTTTTGCAGTCAGCTTTTTCTTCTACTTGGCCAACAAACAGGCTTCAAATTGAACGGAAGCCCGCCACGAGCTATGCGCCAGCCATGCCCAACCGACCAGCCAGAAGCCCCCGTCCCTCCGCACCTAGCCCAGCAATGCTTTCCTCTATCAGCCTGACCCTGCCCACTTGCAATCTCCGGCCGCGTCGGAGGCATTGTTCCATGTCCATGGCTCAGGCCCGTTTCAGCATCTTTTGTTGTTCGGGGGCAGCCGCCCTTTTGTCGCTGCGCTTCCGTTTTACGCTTTACTTTTTTTCTTCATTTCTTTTTTGCTCTTTTTTCGTAATTTTTTTTTATTGTCCTTTTTTTACCGGTCCCCGGGCCGGACTTCATAGTTGTGCCCAATTTTTCCTGTGCTGTGCCGTTTGATTTGCGCTGATTTCTTCTTTCGCTCTCGGTGTGAGTGTCCTTTAAAGGTTTCTGTTTTTTCTATCTGTTTTGGATTTTTTTTTCAATTTTTTTACCAATTTTATTTTGTTAGTTTCCATTTCATTGAATTCTCACATATCCGCATCCGCGTCCGCATCCGCAATCCAGCCAGCTAGTTGCTCAAATTGTGCCATTAGCCGGCGTTGTCCTTGTTACCCATTTCGTCGAGCGCCCCAGCATTATACTCGCCGGCAACAAAAGGGTTCGTCTTCCCCTCGCCTCTTTTAGCCATAAAATAAGCAATTTGCATAGTTTAGTTAGTTGGACGCATCCGGCAGCAACGACACTTGTGCTGCCCCGTTTTCTATTGCTAAGCCTATATATCTATATATGTATAACCTATATTTATATATATGTGTGTGCGCATAATTGATGACTGTTGACAACAGTCACAACAACAACAATGGATAGCAAACACCGTCGAATTTTAAATTATCTTCTCTGCTTTTATTTTTGTGTGTCTACATTTTGCTTTGCATATCATGGAATACGGCGGATTTAGTAAAAATTCCAGTTGATTGAAGCTTCCATCAGAGATTTGTAATTTAAAATAGGAAAATTGTAAACAAGTTAAATTAAAATCTTAATAGTGTGTCAGGAATGTAAAGTATATTGTTCATAAAGTTCATATTAAGAAAATACAGGTGGAATTTAGAAATTTAAAAAATTAACAACTGATAAATTTGATTTCTGTTATTTAAGCTGACCTTATTTAAAAATCTGCCATGCTTTTGCCGAACATTTTAGATTGCTTCCGTCCAAACTCCCGCTTTTCTATATGTTTTAAATTATTTCTTATCCTATTTTTCTTACTTTTAAAGCGCCAGACAAGCTTCAAGATTCAAGTCACTTCTTGAGTGCTAAAAAGTACTTGAAAATTATTTGGGCGTGAACTGTGGCAGCTGCCCAAGTGGAGACTGGAGACCGCAGCCCGCAAAAGGTCATTGCGAGCGGCCTGCCAACTATTTTCATAATCATTTAACGGTTTTCTGGCGGGCAGCAGCAGCAGCCAGACCTGGCCAAGGCACACTCACACACTCAATGGCCATTAAGTTCATCGAAGAACGTTCGAAGCGGGCGAAGCCCAACGGCCTCGATGCGGCTGGCTAACAAGAACTTTGGCTTGTTGGGCGCGAGGTGCGCAACGCCAACCGCACACTTGGCTCAACAAGATGGCTGCTGGCACCTGGCTTTAATGGGCGCTGTCGCTGCTGCCACTGGCTGCTGCCCCTTGAGATGCAGCCGACCAGGAAATGCAGAAATAACGCACTCTGACCCGCGGCGGTAGAGTCAGCAACTTTCGAGTAAAGTTTTCAAAGCACTCGAGACAATTTTGCAACTTTCTTTTTGGGAGTCGACAAGAGTCCAGTCGAGGAGAGCAGACTGGGTGCGGGCTGGGGGCTGGTTGTCTTATCAAACTAACGAGCTCGGCTGACAAGTGGCCGCTTATTGATTTTCCAATATGGCAGCTCCATAATTGGCAAACGCACGTTGCCAGACTTGTGCGAAATCAATGGAGCGCATTAACCTAAAAAAGACAGCTTGGAAGTGGTGGGAGGGGCGGGCTGTGACTGCTGACATTATCATTTGGCGTTAACTGACGATAAGCGAGCTACGATAATGGGCGCCGTTACCGGCCAAATCGAAGAAATGAAGCTGCACTTAACGCCGACGCTTTTGACAAGTGGGCCAGGGCCCCACTCAGATGGTCGGTAGGTGTTGGATTGGAGGTGGTGGGTGTTGAGAG
Source organism: Drosophila nigromelanica (assembly GCA_004149465.1). Taxonomy (NCBI): domain Eukaryota; kingdom Metazoa; phylum Arthropoda; class Insecta; order Diptera; family Drosophilidae; genus Drosophila; species Drosophila nigromelanica. Next base: position 35,379 of record SCDS01000712.1, read on the forward strand.
TTGGGTTTTGGCCATAGTTGAAAGCTGCTTAAATGTGCCAGCATTAAAGCCGCGTCACACGTTTACAAACCTGCCCCGCCGACAGCCCTCGCTGCACTGCGAAACGTGCTCTGCACCGCCCGCTGCCGCTTCGGCTACCGCTTCGTTGCCGTTTGGTGCTCTTTTCTCTTTTACTTTTCCTCATTTTTTTTTACAACAAATTGGATTTGCGAAAAAATCGCTCACCTTTCATTTCAGGCGGATTAATGGTGTCGAGGCGAGCTGCGCACAATAAAAACATCAGGTAGGTTCAATGGGGGAGGGTTGGGGGGTGGTGAACTACCAGCTGACAGCAGGCGGTCCTGCCAAGTGCCTTTTTATGGCAGAGTTGTGGCTGACTGGGATTTGGGCACACGCTTTGGCTCTGAGCTGCCAGTTTGGACACTTGTAATACAATGAATAAATGAAGTGGTTGAAGTAATTGAAATGCGATTAAGCACAAATACATTTCCATAAGTACATACATATTTTTTCACTTACTCTCACTGGGAAGCTTCATCAATTAGATCGCATTTGCATAGAACATGATTTTGCCAAGAGGTGGATTTAAGTATTGAAAATTTGCATATCAAATGAGCATTTTGATTTTAAGAGTTCGTGATTACTAGCTAAAGTATATTTTTGTATTGGACGGCTTATGCTGTTAAAAAAGTTTATTTTCCAACTTAATTTTAAAATTTATAGAAAAGCTAGCTATGAAATTTCGATAGATTTGTTCATTGCAAAGATTCACTAAGAAATATAACTGTTTGCACTTATTCTTAATGTAATAAAAAAAATGTTTATGTTTTATTAACCTTTTTTTGATTCCACTTTAAGGTTTGTTTCATAAAAATATATTTGATCAACTTACAAGCTGACGCTTTATTGTTTTACATCAGATGCACAAAAAAAATGTCTGTGTTATTTCTTAACTTAAAATCAGCTTCGAAATGTTTGCTTCAATCGGGTTCTCAATGCATTTAAAAGCTGCCAGACCATAAACCCCAACAAAAGATGTTTACAATTGCACAGAAGGGAAACACGCCGAGTGATATACAGAGTTGTGTTCCATTCCATTTCATTCTTCAAATTCAATAACATAATTGTTGCCATTTATGCTAGCTGCATTATTTACTCGCATTACATTCTAGACACATATCTGATTTCGGTAGAGCGGGGCGGGGTGGTTTGTCAGTGTGTTCGCTGTACAATGGGCTACATTTTATGCTTTCTTTGTATCAGTGCAGTCCATGCTAATGGCAAGGGATACAGACCGGCCACGCCCACACAGCGAGCACAGCCCAACGAGTACAGTCATTGTTGTCAGCATTATTTGCATATTCTGTGTAAAATGTACTTCCTTTCATTTATTTTAATGCAAGCGCAAAGAGACCGACTAAGGCTCTCCGGCAAAAAGAAGATTCCAACAAAAAATTAAAGAATATATAAAAAAAAAGCTATTGTAAAAGAAATATATATCTTTGAAGAAAATATTAAATACGCTTGTTTTGCTTTTGTATAAATAATTATAACTAATTAAATTTTTTTTTATTCAAGTTTTAATTTTTATTTGGTCCTGAATAAAAAAAGGACTAACAATTTTTAATTTTTGTAAATAATAGGTTCTAGAAACTTGTTTACTATAATCATATTTTTTGTATTTAGCATATTTTTTAGGCGTTACACAAATCGTAAGAAATTTATACTACTCTTCTGTAGGGCATTTAAATATTAGAAGATATGGCGAAATTTTGAATCGCTTTTTCGCTTACAATCAAATTTGCCTTTTATTGTGTGAGTGGGTAAATGTGTGTGTGTGATAACATAGGGGAGCGAACGAGGTAGGGGAGCTGTAAGGGACAACTAGCCCAATTTCTGCCACTTTCTGGCTTTGTGCATTCGCTTTTCGTTTGATTTCATTTCTTTCTTATATTTTTTGCTCGCAGCTCACAATAAACTTGGTTTCTTGCAAAGTTTAGTGAAATAGAAAAACGCCAAAGCAGGCAGCCAGTGTGCATAAATAAGCACACACAAAAACGGAATTTGCCACTAACACCAAACAGTGCAAAGGGCCAGAAAAGTGGGCCCAAAATAAGGGCACCCGACATTGAAACCGTTTCAGTTGCTTAATTTTTTCCCAATTTTTTTCTTTTTTGGGTTTTTGTCCATAATCAGGGCATTAAAATAATCGTTTGCGACCCGTCAGACAGACAGTCACTGTGTAACTATAACCACAATCGCCAGATCCTTGACAGGACATCCGCGGCCATCGGTTTTAGCATGAGCCACTTGGCAACATCAAAGTCTGCAACCGCAAATTTATGTTGCGCCTTTTGTTTTGTTTGTATATTCAGTTTTGTGTTACAGGTGATTGCATTTGCTCTTCATTCTCGTTCTCCTCCCCCTTCTCTTTTGTGTTTTAAGTTTCGTACTGTTTGTTTAGGCAATAACATTTCGACTTGTGGGCAAAGACCCACAAAAAGGATTGCCCGCTGTTTAGGGAACTGGGGTTTTCGGCTTCGCAAAGGAAATCATTTTTCAGTGCAAAGTGAAATATTTAAGCAAATATTTATTAGAAATTTTGCGTCTAATGGGTTAAGGGACCCCTTGTTAAAACAATCGATGTAAATGTGACATGGAAAATAATTTTGCTTAGGTGATGACAGATAAGAGATGTTGCTATGATAAAATTGTTAATTTACGTATATTTGATTAGTAACCAGAGTTCGGACTTTAACGAATTTAAATTATTATAAAGTGACCATTGATGATGGATTGACATTGGATAATTTAAATTAATAATTGCAAAAAGCTTGGGAAAAGCTAGAAAGAGAAACAACCATACAATCTATCTCTATGTGAAACATTTTAAATTGGATAATAAATAATGCGATCATGTAGGCGAAATTGGTGTAAGTCTACACCAATGGCTGCGCTTGCTTTTACCGAATTTTCGAAAATCGAAACGTTTAACTAAAGCGCCCTCAATTTATTTAATCTAAGCTAAAAGTCACGCACTGTGGCTGACTCGATTTCTCGTGTAAATTGGCTTCGGGTGGCAATTGAAATTATAAAAAGCGGAAGGTACATAAATACAACAAAATGGAGTAACAAAAGTATATCCTCAGGTCACACCCACACACACACATGCGCTCAGCTGCAAACACCACAGCGCAATAAATTGTAAACTGCAAGTGTTTATATATTGCAGCTGTTGGCCATTACGTATACGCCCAGTTTGCATATTGGCAAAAAAAGTTAACTTGATTGATGCGAAAACCTTTGCCAAATATCAATCCAATATAATTGAGTTTTGAAAAAAAAAAATAATATATAGTATTTATATGTACCTATATGTAAGTGTGTAGTCTAAGAACTGCGTAAAAAAAGGATTAAAGTCAATGGCGACGGCAGCGACGGTGGCAACTGTCAGAGTTGCCACATTACCCACACATCACACGTCGTGGTTGCTGCAGCTTAAAGTCACTCAGAAGTTGCAACAATACCCGCTCCTCCAGCCTTCTGCTCCAACTAAAAGTGCACCTTAAGGTCCTGGCAACAACAAACACATCAATATAAGCAACAGCCGCCAGCAGCAGCATCCACTCGAGATGCACAACTGATGCGTGACTCACGATTGCCGCACGAGCTGTTTATGGTCGAACCCACTCCCAAAGGCACTAGCAGCTCTGCCGCATTCGTAATGGCCACAAAATAAATGCCCGCAAGTAAATGCTGTTGACTGCAGCCCCAAGTCGATCCGCTCAAGAAATGTTGGCCAAGAGCAAAAATCAAGTCGCCAAGTAGCAGCCAGAAGACATCTTAAGTATGTGTGACAGAAGTATATATATATATATATATATATATATATATATATATATATATATATATATGAG